>CM062293.1:521130987-521395987 GCA_031216915.1 Pictodentalium vernedei
GATTCCACACAAGCAATAATTGCAAATTTGTTGCAAAGCATAACAAGCACAGGCAAAGTTTCAACCAATGGACCTCCGGTTTAAACCCGGAGGTCCATTGGCTGAAACATTGCTTGTGTTTTTTTTGTCCATATGTATAAAATGTGAAAGTCATAGTTTGAGTGATAACTCCACTCCGCGGGTGATTTAGTTACAATCCACTCTCCACGTACTGTATGTCTGGAAAAAAACAAATACAGACAACTGCAAATGTCACTGGAAATAAAGTTTTTTCTACAGTACTCATTTTGACTACATCCAAAACGTATTGAATAAAACAGGACATCCAGAATATGCAATAGCAAATCTGCTGCCCTACAAATGCTGCATATAGTGGAAAATGTTTTTTGGCTAGAGTATCTGTCTCTGAAAAAGCATAAACAATCACAGACGTCTCTAAAAATAACGCCTTTCAAGCAGGCATATTCGCACGGGTGTGACATTGAGATCGCATCATATATAATATACGTTTTATTGCCCCCGAACGATACAAAGTGTTAAATGTTATTACATTTGTTTGGAAGAGTGTATGGGTGTGTGTGTGGGGGGGGGGGGGGGAGTGCAGACATCAAAATGACATAAGAACTTTGCTCAGAGAATTCACTGTCAAATTAGCAGATCAATTTGTGTTATTTCCTATCGACCAAGGGCATATGAAACCAGTAATATGCACAATTGAGAGAAAAGTGATCTTTTTTCAATAGTACTACTCCTCAGTCAGCCAAAACAGATATTGGTATATTCATATTATGACAAAAAAACACAGGTCAGGGGCGACAGAAGCTCGATGAAAATGGAGGGCACAAATGGTCAGTGCTACCATGGATCGACCTAATGTAAGAAAGGCTATAATCTTATATCGGTAAATGCACCATGACTCGCTGCAGTCTCTCGTTTTGATGGACATGCCGCTGTGTTGTCACTCTCCTGTCCATTTTTTCTACTTCAATCATCATCCAACCCGAAGCCTTCGGGGTGGAAGATGATTGGAGTAGATGAATCGGACCGAAAGTGGGATTTTTGGGTTAAATAGTTTTGGATTATCAAATAATGTTACAGGAATGTCTTCATATTGACACGTTTGCATGTGCCCATTTTAACTCATTGTGTAACTGCGAATCAGATTTGTTAAAAAAGTGAAGTGGCACGTGACCCATTTGCCCCTTTAGCTCCGCCACCTCTGACATACGTGAACTATTTTTAAGTCATCCAACGAAGTTGTATTGACTTAATGCAATCGTTAAACTTTTTTTTTTTTTTTTTTTCTTTTTCGTCAGACCTAAATTATGGGTATTTCCTCTTAACCCAATCTCACATATTTGGCACACTAGCCAAAAATTGCAAAATTTCGCCCGGACAGTCTCCACAAATTCCATGATGAGAGCGATGCGAGTATTAAATACTTTGAATAGTTTATTTTGTATATATTAACGCCCGTATCGCGTCCCTGCTTACAAACTTTGCATCTCCTCTCTACACTAAAATCCATATCAAAAAAATGTGCTCACTCTTCGGAAATTCTTAATTCATTACCTGATGTCATGAGGGATCATAAGTCGGAAAAAAATTATGTTTTCCGATTTTCAAAAACTTCTAGTATGTTACACAGAACAAAAAACAAGAGACACGTGTTAGTTGTTTTTTTGTGCTTGTTTGTTTGAATCTGCCATTTTTGGCGTTTTTACGTCAATTGAAATTATACCATTTTCTTATTAAAACTCTGATTTTGTGAAACGCATTACTTCATTCTTTCGAAATATGCTGCTTTCAAACTTCGCGCAACTGTTTACCATACGAATTCACTTTTTGATATTTCAACACATCATTGGAAGGAGCCGGATTCTAAAAGTGTTTTTCTCAAGATTACAATTTACAGCTCAATTGTAACTCTATCCTTCTAAAATTTTGGAAATGTAACCTTTGCAGAAAAGAGTATCTATTAACAATTGTATTGCAGTCCTCGGAAATTATCCACGGTTACACACGAACGCTGAGGTGACATCACAGAGGGTCATATAGTTAACAGTTAAATTTTTATAAAGTTAGTATATTGTATAGCAAACAAAATTAGGAGATAGTGCTTTTTGAGTATTTTTTTTGTATGTTTCGTTTTTGATTTAGCGCCAATTTGACGCTTTTACGTCACATTGAAGTTCAGCCTATTTTCTCTTGTCTTAACCCTTTACCCAACGAATCGCCTGTATCCGCCCGCGTAATATGCCAATTCAGCAGTTGATACAATATTATTTTTAAAAAAAATTCAACAAAACCATATCATGTGACCCCTCGTTGGAACGAGCTCGTTCCAACGAGGGGTCACATGATATGATTTTGTTGAAATGTTTTGAACAATTTAAAAAAAAATGATATTTAAAATAATAAATTTTGATATAGTCTGCTTTGGGTAAAGGGTTAAGTAAAAACCCTATGTTCTCGAGTTCATTTCTACTCTATTAATACAGGATACATTTATGGATCTTGCCACAACTATGTGTCATCATATTAAGTCATTAACTCCAGTTCTTTTATCTCAATTTGACACACCCGATACCAGCGATGCCAATTTTACGGGGTTTTCTATACCTTTTATGTTCAACCTTTAGCCTCAACATTTTAAATTTTCTGGAATATAATCTAAAAAAAAACGCAATATCTAAAAGTTTGATGCCATCCTAGGAAATCCTCAAAAGTAATACCTGAATGCTGAGGTGACGACAGAGAGGGTCATGCGGACAAAAATTAAGGACTATGTTACCCCAAATTTCAACCTAATGCACAGTGCCAAAACATACAATTGAAAAACTTCGGATGTTGATGTTTCATATTTGTTGGATCATGGACTTTTGATTAAAGCAGTGATAAATGAAGAGAATAAAAAGCGATTTTGAGGTGAAAAAATGACTTTTAATTATCGAATTTAAAAAAAAGAACAGCTACAGCTGAATACGTGGGAAATATCACTGAAATAGTTAAACCAAAATATCCAGTGAATATCTATCTATCTAGGGGCAGTTACCAACCAAACTATTTTTAAAACCCCAGAGAAGTATTTTAAAATTGGTAAATGGTAAATTACTTGAAAGTTGTTTTACAAAAGAAACAGAAGGACATCCTTAAAATCCCCAGACACTTAACCAATACACATGTACAGGCTCATTGTAACTTGTTATTGTGGACAAATAATAACAAACATGTATGATCATAGTATACTATTCTAAAGGGTAGGAGATATCCAAACTGATGAAGATTTTTTCGAAAAATGGTATTGGATACGCGTCATTGGACACATCAATATGTTACCAAGTTTAGTGCGGATCATGATTGTCACCTGTCCACGAAAACTTCGTGCAGGTTTTTCGCACGAGCGCATGTTAATGTCTGTGGTGTACGTTTTGAAATATTTATTTGTTCTGGACTGTCTTTTTCTGACGTCTCATCTTTCCTTTCTTGGTATAAACTAGCTCATCAATAGTTTCTGTTCGAAACGTAACTTTTGAGGTACGCTTAGACTGACACGTGGCGAACATTCAAGTGTCGTTGGCATCTTTGAAGCTGGAAACAGACATAATGCAGTGGCTCAAATTATCAACGTTACTCAATCGGTGATTAGCAGGTTGTGGTCACACCACCGTCAGACAGACAATCAATGTTGGTGACAGACGTCGGTCAGGTCGACCAAGGTGGACAACTGCAAACGTTTCATCCGAACCACAGCATTAGGTTACCGCCTTCAAAGTGGGCAGCAGCAGCAGCAGCAGCAGCAGCACCGAACGACATATGTGAGAGTCAGTGGTCAGACTATTCGAAATGGCCTACACAGCGGGAACCTTGATTCATCGGAAAACATGACGTTGCTCCACCGATTATTGCCGCAGCGCTGTAGTGCTCAACACCAATTACGTCACGCTGTGATGAGACGTTCAGTCACACGTGGAATTACTCGAGGTCGTCG
Source organism: Pictodentalium vernedei (assembly GCA_031216915.1). Classification (NCBI taxonomy): domain Eukaryota; kingdom Metazoa; phylum Mollusca; class Scaphopoda; order Dentaliida; family Dentaliidae; genus Pictodentalium; species Pictodentalium vernedei. The sequence goes on from CM062293.1 coordinate 521,134,979, forward strand.
AGCGTACAAATTCCAGCTGTGCAGGCGATTTCGGATAGTGAGACCACTGACTTGCACATCTGTTGCTCGGTGGCTGCTGCTGTCCAATTTCTGAGGCACTTTAATGGTGGTTACTTAATGACGTGGTTCGGATAAAAGGACCCTTTTTAGCAGTTGTCGCCCTTGGAAAACCTGACCGACGTCTGTCATCAACATTGCCTACCTGACGGTAGCCTGACCACAACCTGCTAATCGTCGAGTGAGTAACGTTGAGAATTTAAGCCACTGCAGTCTGTCTGTTGCTAGCTTACAACATGCCAATGGCACATAAACGCTGGTCACGTGTCAGTCCTCGCATACCTCAAAAGTCACGTTTCGACCAGAAACTATTGATGAACGAGTTTATGCCAAGAAAAAACCGACGATACCCTCGAAAAAGCCCCTCCAGCACAAATCAAAATTTCAAAACGTACCCAACAGACATTAACACGACCGTCGTGCGAAAAAAACTGCACGAAGTTTTCGGGGGCCGGTGACATTCATGATCCACACTAAACTTGGTAACATATTGATGTGTCCATTCACGCGTATCCAATACCATTTTCCGAAAATATCAGCATCAGTTTGGATATCCCCTACTTTTTTAATGGTATGTTATTATTATGGCAAAGACAGCAGACTGTTGTTTTGCATGTAGTGAACACAAACTATTGTTTCCGAGACAAGAGATAGAGAGACAAGTGTTGTGTTTTATTTGTAGTTACTACTGTACAACAAACAGCTAACACACCTTACCCTGTACAGTGATTTCAATTAACCAAGACGACACGTATTATTACGAAACGCTGTTTCATGACGTCTATGCACCTTTTTGATTAACTCTTAGAAACCGGGGAATCAGAATGAATTTATTGAACATGACATACAGCGAAACACTTACAGTAAAGCAAGTGCTTCTAGGAAAGTGTCTTCTGCCTATACAGACAGGCGAGACCTAACTAGAAGCACCTGCTCAGTGTTTTAATTCTCCCCAGCCTAAAGATAACCGAACCGTCACATCCAGATTACCTGCCGTATTACATCACAAGCAAGAAAACTCGACTCCCGGCTTCTAAGAGTTAATAGAACTTCACAAACACACATAGGAAAGAAAAACAAAAACAATAAAGAAATAACTATGGAAATTAGCACGGAAAAAAACTCTCGAGCTAAACATTGCTTGTGGGCAATCAAGAGATGAAAACGAAAAACAAATAAGAACTGTTCAGCAACTGCGCAAAAAAGCAACAACAACAACAAAAAAAAAACAAAAAAAAAAAAACAAATCACTCTCAAAATAACTCAAATAACCTAAACATACACATTCATTTCTCTTTCTTTTTATAATTTCTCCTATAATTAATAAACAAAACTGTTTTCATCCTGTGGATATTTTCTTGTGGGGATCGTGTTGTTGGTATCGTCTTGTGGCGGTCGTGTTTTGGGTATCGTATTGTGGGGATCGTCTAGTGGGTATCGTCTTGTGGGCATCGTCTTGTGGTAAGTACACCACACAATTATGTGTACATGACGTTCATTGGGTAAACATTCAGTGCATTGAGATGAAATATCTGTGCTAACAAACACCCACCAGAATTGCGACCAGAAAAACAAAATAAATATACAGTAAACAGATGTGTACGGGTAGACAACTGAAAATTGTTACCAACAAGATATCATTTGAAAATAAAATGAAGCCTCTTGCTGAAAACACGAAAGCAAGTGTTTTTCAAAGGCTCAATATACAAATAGCTCAATACAAGCTCGCTCCCGCAATGTACAAATACAACATAACAAAAATCAAAGTATTGTGCTTTCCATCAATGACAGTTGATTGAAACTCATTTCTACAGCGTTTCAGCGGTTAGAAAGTACAGTACGTGGATAGTGTATTATCACTAAATCACCCGCAGAGTGGAGATTCCACCCGACGAATAATTGCAAATTTTTGCAAAGCATAACCAGCACCAGCAAAAGTTTCATCCAATAGACCTCCGGGATAAACCCGGAGGTCCATTGGCTGAAACATTGCTTGTGTTTTTTGTCGATATGTACAAAATTTGAAAGTTACAGCTTGGGTGATAAGTCCACTCGGCGGGTGATTTAGTTACAATCCTCTCTCCACGTACTGTAAAACAAGAGCTACTCCTGGTGTTGCATAATACGCTCGGTAGTTTTTTTTAATTGCACATAACCACTATTTTCATAATTTGTACTGAACTCCAATTCAAACATGACCTGCAGTTTGGTAATTTTGAGTCAATGCCAAAGTTGGTTGAGGACAGGTCGAGGACAAATGAGCAGAACTAAACTTATCGTCTTAAACCAGAATGTTGACAGAAATAAGCAATCTCTAAGGAGAAGGAGCCCATAGTCATGCAAAAATCAATGTACCAAATCCCCACTTCGAAATTATCCTTTATTTTGGTAAATTGAGGCACAAACCAAGTTTGTTCCTGATCTTTAAACCAAACTGAAGTTATCATCCAGAAACCAAAATGTTGACGGATGTGCAATTTCTAGGTTGTAAAGCCCCATGACTCGTGTCAAATTATCGGACCAGGCCCCCAATCGAACGCAACCTGCATTGGAATATAAGGGAAGCAAAACCCAAGTTTGGTCTCGATCTATAAATCCAAGTATAAGTTATCATCCGGAAGCGGAAAAGTGTATGGACGGAAGGACGAACAGACGTGGAGTGGAGGGTGGGGAGGGGGGTGTGGGGGGGGGGGGGGCTTGGGGGCGAACATACCAATCCTATAATACGTCCCGTTTTTTTCGGTCGTATAAAGCAAACGAAATGGATTCTCACCGGCGGGCTGTCTAAACGGTAGCTCATTCCATTTATGTCCTACTAGCTGTATGATCAACGATCCCACAGAGTCCATATAAATATCTGAAAAAAATGTCAAAGAACGTGAATCTGACTTTTTTCCAACTTAGTTCAAACAGCTGAACAAATACGATGAATCATATATCACTAAGCAGGTGGTTTACAACTCATTCCGACAAATTCCAACTGAAAGCAAAGAAAAATATTTCTGGCCTAAAATTATCACGAATGAGCAAGTCAAAATATGACTTCTTCGAACAAGGTTTTTGTTGAATGACTTTGGCCGACCAGCAATGTCAACAATCAACAGGCAAACACAAATCAAATTCCAATTCTGAAATTATCATGCACAGGTGCTGTTTCTAATTCCCTGGTCGTTCAACTTTTCTAAAATATTTACAAGTTACAAGACAGTCCATTAAAAAAAAACAACAATAATTGTTTTTCTGTGCATATGCAGTGCGTATGTTAGTTAAGAATATACTGACATTTTTGCTACATCTTTGGAAATCTCAGGTGTCTAGATTTCGGCACCACTTCACACTGTGGCACTGAAATATGATATCTTCGTAACTTATGCAATCCGCCATGAAATCCATACAATGAGGACCGATCCATCCCTCTCCTCCTACTGCTGTGTTACACTGGGATGGGGAATATCTGCATAAAAAGATACAATATTAAATAAGTATTTTCTCTCAGACTCTGAATACAATACTGTTATTACAAAAAAAGCAATGCGAATTGTGACCGAATCTCTACTGGGTCGCTCTTCTCCTCAACACTATGTTGAATATCCCCTAATCCAGAAAGGAACACGAGAAAATTAAATATCAGATGGCATTTTCATCACATAATATTTCTATGACGGAATCTCGCTCCACTGTTATGTGTCACGGCCAGACCGTGAACTGACTGAGAAAGTGATCGTTTTTGAGATAACAGATATATATATATATATATATTTGCTACGCAGAAATTACAGGACAGTGAGATAGTCCTCTCCTTCGTTGTATCATAACATAACCCAACACTTCCAGATTTGCGAAAGACTAAAATAATCATATGTGGTATGTCTATAGATCAGCGAGTTGTACAAAAGTCAAGACTGATATAAACTTTTAACTACACACGAATAACAGTTGCAGTCAAACAAAAATGCGTGTTCGCCCAATTATCTCACTTTTGGTTAACTAAATTTCTTTATTTTGCTTTGGACGTTTTCATTTTCACACTATGCGACAGACGGTCGGATAACTGTATAACGAAATTTGGAAACTTGTCGAAGCGTAACTAATGACTCAGTGGGAAAGGAACTGGTATGAACGGCGTTGGGAAAAAAAGTTCCGGCTTGTACATCACCCATTGAATACAGAATCATTTATGTCATAGCGGCCTAGTCGTTAAATACAAGGGTTTAAAGTTGAATGGATGTGTAATAAAAATGCATATGCATCATATGGGGATTATTTATTGTGCTATTTTTGGAAGGGGTGTTATCAATCTTGTTTTGGTGTCTACTTGATTAAGAAAGGGTCAAATTAATTTCAAGAAACGCTTTTCAAGTCTTACCGAATCTAGACTTTTAGAAAAGAGAACAACCGTAATACCAGTAAATAGAGCCATTCGCAACAAAAAGTGTACCAATTAACCAAGATCATATTTATTGGAAAAAAAGGAGAATATGTTGATTTTGAAATATATTGACTGTAGTGTTAACAGAACGAAAATGATTTGGAAATAAATCCGTTAGCCATATGTCTTCCGGGGTGTATGGTAAATAAGGATAACTAATATTATTTCCAAATGAAACAAAATTCTGCATTTTGATTGGCTGAGAGGTACGGTGTAACTAGCAATCCATAGTGGCTTTTTTTACACCGTGTTTAACCACGGTGTAAAAACAAGAATATACAAGAGCAGGCTATATGGCTAAAAAAGTACCCATTTTAAATTATTAATTCATACCTTCTGCTCGGTTATGTTAGAACAAAAATAAAAATACAGGAAATTTAATATTTATGTGCAATAAAATATTAGAGATATGGATGTCATTGGAACTGGCTCAATTGAGCCAGTTCCAATTACATCCATATTTGTCTGGTTTTATTTAAGAAACTTGCAAAGTACAAATTTTCTGTCAGTTTTTGCCCACAATGTAGGTTAAAGTATTAAGTACACCAAAATTCTTGGAAATAAATCCGTTATCCTTGTGTTTTCCAGGGTGTTTGGGAATTTGCACCGGTTTGGGAACTCATACACCCTTCGGCTTCGCCTCAGGGTGTATTAGTTCCCAAACCGGTGTAAATTCCCATACTCCCCGGAAAACACAAGGATAATCTATAGTACCATCAACTCGTAGGTTATTGCTGATCCATGAGGTAGTCCTGAGCAGCTACTCACATCGTAAAACTCTGGTAAACCGTGTTGCTGTAATCAAATTTGACGTGTGGTAATACTTTCTTCTATTTTAGTGGAATCTGGTTTGTGAAAGAGATCTTATGCGCGGCCTTACGCAGTCGATGTATACTTTTGGAGATGGGGTTGGAAGTTTTGCTGTAACACTTGCAGACAGATTTGGTCGACGACCTACTTATATTGTAGCACAAGGATTACTCTTTGGCGTGGCTGGTGGAACGGCATTTGTGACTGGTTATTGGGGTTTCACAGTTCTTCGTTTCTTCACAGGTCTACTCTTGGTGGTATATGCATTTTATTTCCGAAATATTCTTCGGCAGGTCTATACAAGATGATACATTAAATATAAAATATACCCATAGTAGCTTGGTGTACCAAATGTTCACCACGAGTGGTGAAGTGATGTTAACCGCGAGCCTCCGGCGGACGGTTAACACCACTTCACCACAAGTGGTGAACATTTGGTACACCAAACTATTTTGGGTATATTTTATATATACCATGATCGCCAGATTATTAAGAGTCGCTATTATTTTTCTCGATTTTACTGAGCACCATACGTACAAACACGTGCGAATCTGTTTTTGTGTACACGAGCATCGGTGGGCGGTACTTCCGTTGTCAATTTAATCGCCGAAACGAAATGAAAAAGAGAAACTGAGCCTTTTTCGTTTTTATAACATAATAACATACTATTTCGAGTTATGCCTGCTTTATTAACATAAGCCAATGCACGTTTGTTAATTTTTGTTCGGTTTCTTATGAGGTAACCCTATTTAAAAACGTATTAAATAATTGCCACTTCCATTTCACTCTTCGCGAGGCGACGTGCGATAAATTTAGACAAGTTTGCATTCAGGTCGGCGTCACCAAAGGTCAACGTGGATGTAGCTCTACTATCGGTGTATTTTTTACTATTGAAATCCCATTGCTGGCGCGTTCATCATTTTTAAATGGGTTTACCTCATAAGACGCCAAAAATTAACAAACATACATTGTCTCATGTTAATAAAGCATGCATAAATCGAAATAGTATGTTATGTTATTAAAACGAAAAAGGCTGAGTTTCTTTTTTTTTCATTTCGTTTCGGCGATAAAATGGACAGCGGAAGTACCGCCCACCGATGCTTGTGTAAACAAAAACAGATTCGCTGGTATGTAGGCTGTTCAGTAAAATCCAGAAAAAATAATAGCGACTCTTAATAATCTGACGATCATGGTATAAATAAAATGTACCCAAAGTAGCTTGGTGTAACAAATGTTCACCACTCGTGGTGAACATTTGGTACACCAAGCTGCTATGGGTATATTCTATGTATATGTCAAAATACGTGATGGTACGTGAAGGCATAGTCCTACCTAGCACCTCCGGTCGTTACCCTTCCTCCCGCGTTATTCTGTCTAGGACCTCCGGTCATTGCCCTTCCTCCAACGTTATTCTGTCTAGGGCCCCCGGTCATTACCCTTTCTCCCACGTTATTCTGTCTAGGACCTCCGGTCATTACCCTTCCTCCCACGTTATTCTGTATAGGACCCCCGGTCATTCATGTGGGGAAGTGTGGGAGAGGGTAACAGATCCTAGTTTGGACTCGCATTGAAAATCCTTGAATTTACCTATTGTAGGGCCTTGAATAATGCTGAAATATTTCCCAGAAGAGCCTTGAATAGCCTTATATTTTATCAGTCCTTGCCTCCAGGAACCCCTTTTATTTTGATACTTCATATCGTCACCAAACCAAGTTGAAAGACCCTTTACTACACAAAGCAAATATACTATTTACAAAAAAGTAGGGGGATATCCAAACTGATGTTGAAATTTGCGGAATATGGTATTGGATACGCGTGATTGGACACATCAATATGTTACCAAGTTTAGTGTGGATGATGAATGTCACCGAATCACGAAACCGTCATGCAGGTTCTTCGCACGAGCGCCGCGTTAATTTCTGTGTGATAAGTTTTGAAATTTTCATTTGCACTGGATGGAATTTTCGGAGATCGCACCGTTCTTTTCTTGGTATCGACTCGTTCATCAAAAGTTTCTTGTCGAAATGTAACCTTTAATTTATGCGAAGACTGACACGCGACTAACGTTTACGTGCCGTTGACATTTTGGAAGCTGGCAACAGACAGACTGCAGTGGCTCAAATATTCAACGTTACTCAATCGGTGATTAGCCGGTTGTGGTCACGCTACCGTCAGACAGGCAATGTTGATGACAGACGTCGGTCAGGTCGACAAGAGCAACAACTGCTAAACAGGACCGTTTCATCCGAACCACAGCATTATGTAACCGCCATCAGTGCCTCAGAAATTGGACAGCAGCTGCAGCGAGCGACAGATGTGCGCATCCGTGGTCAGGCTATCCGAAATCGCCTACAAAACTGGAACGTGTACGCTCGACGACCTCGAATAATTCCACATTTGACTGAACGTCACATCGCAGCATGGCGTAATTGGTCTGGAGCACGACACCGCTGGGACAATCATCGGTGGAGCAACTTCATGTTTTCCGATGAATCTGGGTTCACTCTCGACTTCTACGACAGGCGAAACAGAGTGTGGCGGCGGAGGAACGAACGATTCCATGACGTAACCGTCAGGCAGCACGATCGTTTTGGTGGTGGATCGGTTATGGTGTGGTGTGGCATAACCATGATAAGCAGAACAGTATTACAATCCAAGGGCGTGTCACAGGGCAGTAGTACCGTGACAACATATTAGCCGCTCATGTGGTGCCATTTGCGTGAGGTCACGGCCGTCGATTCATTTTCCAAGATGACAATGCAAGAACAAACAGGGCCCGTGTCGCTACAGGGTTTCTCCAGGAACAGAACATCACTGCAATGACTTTACCAGCACAAAGTCCAGACCTTCACCAATCGAGCACGTCTGGATATGCATGGCTGGCGCCAACGACGACGCCAGCTTCCCCCTACCAATGTCCAGGAACTCGCCGCTGCACTGCAGGAAGAATGGAATAACATCAGTCAAGCTGTTATTAGAATGTCCGACATTGATAGGGGTAAGGCTATTCTGCAAATATGCAGGGCCAACCGCAACGTCTCGTCTTCCAACAATTTGGGGACCATGAGTCAATGATAGCTCATTTAGTTGGGTATCTCAGAACCAGAGGCACACAGGGCCCGTGTCTACAGAGTTCCTCCATGGGAAGAACATCACTGCATTGACTTGGCCAGCACTAAGCCCAGACTTTCACCAATCCAGCACGTCTGGATATATTTGGCAGGCGCCTACGACGACATCAGCAGATCACTACCAATGTCCAGGAACTCGCCACTGCACTGCGGGAAGCATGGAATAACATCAGTCAAGCTGTTATTGGAATGTCCGACTTTGATAGGGGTATGACTATTCTCCAATTATGCAGGGCCAATCGTAACCTCTCGTCACCCAGCAATTTGGAGTCCATGAGCCAACGATAGCTCATTTAGTTAGGTATCTCAGAACCAGAGGAAGATTAGCTGACCGCCCCAGGACCGTACGTCCGAGCGTTACTTCGCCATGGCAAGATAGAGGCATATGTCTCATACACCTCCGTAACCGATTTCAGACGGCGACGAAGACGATGAGTCAGGTTGTAGGCATTCATGGTCACCGAGGGTGCACAAGAACAGTAAGAAAGCGATTGCGGGAGTTGAATTAAAGGACACGACGCCCATATGTTGGTCCGCAACTTACACCCAGGCGACGTCAACGTCGATTGCAATGGCTGCGGACACGTGTACCAAATCAGTTTCCCCTGACCCACTGGAGACGTGTGTTATTCACTGACGAGTCTCGGTTCACCATTTACAGGTCAGATTGACAACAACGGGGTTATCGACGTCGAGGTGAGCGATATTCTGACGTATGCGTTAAGGAAAACGACAGATTCGGGGTAGGGTTTGTTATGGTTGGTGGGGGTTCTCACGATCATCCTGAGCAATCTTAGAGTAGTAAGATATCGGAATCAGGTCCTCATGCTTCACTTCCTTCCACTTATCGATGAGCGTAACCTTACGTTACAGTAGGATAATGCGAAGCCGTACGTTGATGAGGTTTGTCGTGACTTCCTCAACCAAAGCAATATCCCATTTCGCGATTAGCCGCCTTACAGTTCAGATTTGTCCCCGATCGATCATATTTGGGACGAGCTGGACAGACGGTTTAGGAAGCGGGACAACGTCTCAAACAACGTCGCTCAGCTCACGCAGGCCCTTCTTCAGGAGGGAAATAACATCCAACAAAGTCCCATAAATAACTTCATGGGGTCAATGGTAAGAAGGCTTAGCGCAGCGACTGAAGCTCGTGGTGGGCACAACCGCTGGTGATTTTGGTATGGAAATGGAGTAGGGTACCCACATTTAAACGTTATCCATGCAAACGCCGTCTGTGCTAAGACGGCAAAACTCGTCAAATTGTTTATCAGTAATGAAGAAATAACAACAAAATCCAAACAATGAAATAATCATCCATAACACATTAGAAATATTTACCACAGAAAAAAATAACTCGCGTTTCTTTTTTTCTGCTAGAATATATCCTTATGCCTGATTATCACGCTCAAGAAATAATTTGAAAATGTATACTACTCAAAGTTTGCGAAGCACCAAATATTTGACACATCATTGCGAAATTTGCTTGTGACATATTTGCGACATTTCTGGTGGATACGATTGAGGAATGTATTGAGATGGTTCCCAGTGTTTACATTAGCTCTCTCGACAGGTAGACTTTTCGTGACAGCCATGGAAAGCATGTACCCCTTGATTTCCATGATGTTGTCGTGTACTGTCTACATGTACATGACATGTGTAGGGTATTCAGTCTTCATTTCAACACAACCCCTTGTGATTTAATGATTGAATATGGCAAATGTAAATGTAAGAAGACATTCGTCTGAAGCAGAACTGTGGCAGGTTGTATGGATGATGGAGCAAGGGGCTACCCATCGTCAGGTTGGTGAAGCCCCTGGTGTGCACCATACGGTGATCACCAGAGCTTGGGCAAAATTTCAGCAGTATGTCACACCAGTAAGACGGCATGGTGGTGGCAGAGACAGGGCAACATATGCAGCTAAAGACGGTTTTTGATCATTCAGGCCCATAGGAACCGCTTTGCCACTGCAACCCAGCTTCGCAGGGACCTTCAGAATGCACCCGGGGCAAATGTTTCGATGCAGACTATCCGGGCAAGGTTGCACGAAGGTGGTCTCCGAACGAGAGAACAATGTATTCACATTCCGCTGCCCCAGAACTACCGCCAGGCACGATATGAAAGGGACATAGACCAGGTTGGTTGGACCAGAGAAGATTGTCATTTCTACAGATGAGCAAAGGAGCTGCCTAGACCACACAGATAGGTGGTCTAGGGTATGGAGAAGACCAGGAGAGCGATTCCATGCAGCCAACATTGCTGAGCATAACCGATATATTGGAGGGTCAGTAATGGTCTGGGGCGGCATCAGCAGGGATGGTCGTACAGAGTACTGTATCCCTGGACGTGGCACATTGAATGCACAGCGGTATATTGAAGACGTCCTGCATGTCCATGTCAAATTGTGCGCAGGTACAGTTGGTGATAGATTCATTCTGATGGACGATAATGCCCGTCCTCATGTCGCCCATGCTGTCGGGGAGTACCGACAGAGAGAGGGGACTGAGCGTACGGACTGGCCAGCAAGATCCCGTGACCTTAGTCCAATCGAACATGTCTGGAATGAGTTACAGCATGCAATTTCAGCCCGTCCAGTCCAGCCAAGAAGTGTCCAGGAGCTTGGTGCCATGCTGGATCAAGAATGGAGCAACACGTGAGTGAATGGGTTAAACGCCTGCCAGTGCGGAATGATAGAACAAGAGGCCGCAGGCCTCTAGTTTTATCCTTCCGCGATGGCACAAGTGCCATATCGATTAACTCATTCACAACCGCGTGTCGTTCTGTGTTTATTACACGCCTTCACGCCCAAAAAAACAATTATTAGAAGGACACTCAGCAATGCATTTGGCAAGTATTATAAAAAAGAACACAATTTATCGCGAACCAAATTTGCCAGGGGAATCCCTCATACTATTTGGTCCCCTTATTGCCAATGTGTTCTATGTGCCTACTGACAATTTTCTGCTATCGCCAGCGATTCAAATTGTAATTGCGTTGCACGATTTGTAGAAAATTCCATTGAAATTTCGCTTCTATATAAAAATACTTCGTCAACGATTTCCGTTCCGTACTTATGTGCTGAACAGATTTTCATTTTCCGTGTGGTTTAGTGTTGCTGTAGATGGAGATTAAAGAGAACAGGCGGGAATTAAAATAAGTTACTTTACAGGTTAAAAGATATGGGTCGATATATGGATTAATACATTCAAAACGGTGGATGAAGCGCAATATACTAAACGTGGGTCATGTTAAAATCGGAATCACCGTACGGCCGAAGAGTTTGGTTTCGGAAGAAAATGAGTTAACTCTCATTGAGTCAAGGTACTGATATAACCCAAACATTTTTAAAGGTGCGGGACATCGCATCTTAAAACCCCCTACTACATGTTTGATACTCCTACATGTATGATCTTCAATGCCAAAAATGTAGAGGGAGCCAAGATTTTTGACAATCAGCAACGCTTATAACTCCTGCATGGTATATACTTTGTGATTTTATAAAATGTCCTTATTATTATTATAAACTAACAGTAACGTATACAATTTCCTTATTATTATTATAAACTAACAGTAACGTATGAGACGACACTCTTGGGAGTTTATTTAAGAATTGAATGCATTTTTTATAATCTTTCTTGGAGTATGAACGTGTGGGGATGGGTACAAATTGTATGAATCCCCTATACTTACATTCCGTTAGTGTTTAAACTACTTTTAACCAAACAACAAAGCAGAAAGACGAAATAAAACATGTACGAACGAACGAGGCGAAAAACCACCCTCACACAAAATACAAAGCGCACAACTCTGTTTTTTAATTTTCACAACTTTAGAAATGGATACCAGTATTTTAGTAACGGGCATTATGCCACAGTTGGGAAATGTTACCAAAGAAACAGCAGCGGAGTTGATCACTGCGAGAGGCGCTAAAAGTTAAAAACCCGCTCAAACACCGCCCGAATTACATTCTGTCAACTGCGCTCTACCGTAAATGCGGGTCAAAGTTCGACGAAATGTCTTCATTGGAAAATGAATTACATTTGGTCATGACGTTTTCACCCAGCTGACCAATGGGAATTGAGTATTTGGACCCAAAACGTATAACTACATTAACAATGTAATTATATATGTTTATCTAACAATCAATATTGATTTGGGCCTGAAAAACACCAAAAACGGTTCGTATCACATAATGTGTTCCGATTCCGTATCATATTGACGACTCATTCTGATTCCGTATCGTATAGACGACTTGTTTCTGGTAACGCGACGGGCTATCATAACATGCGCATGAATACATTCTATGTGCGTTTCAGTGATCGACTAATCATTATGTCCCAAAATTGTTTTAATAATTTAAGATTTAATCTGTTTATGTGACAGAATTGTTAGATAAATGAATTATCTCGGTGGTATCCAAAAATGGGATCACAACTCACCGGCAAATCCGGCTGGTTGAGATTCCATTTTGGACACCACCTCGAATCTGATACAAATCACAGGACATGTACATTATCATGATAATCTGTATTTATTAACGCCACATCAGCACTCAAGGCTGTATCGTGATGACAAAGCGATAACACGTAAAACATATCATTTTCAATTATGAAGTAAATGATTGAATCATAATATGAGTTCTTTCAACAGTAATGAGTTGCTGATACTAGAAAAGGGAATACTTATCCTGACCATCAATTTCTGATTTCTGTAAAACTCATTTTAAATTATTATCAAACATTCCGTTTTGGTTTCGTTAAACAATTATTTCTGAAGCATGCATTTAAATGTATAAATTTCTAACTCAAATGTCTGTTTCTGATTTCTTACTCCCGAAACTATGTCTTCATTAAATATCTTTCTAGAGGGTTTCGTTCTGACGATGCGTCCACACTTTCACACAACTCAAACTTGCTAATCACAATATAGTCTGTTTCTTTAGTTGTACTATTTACGCAACGGAGACGATATCAGATGTTGTTATTTTAAATATTTATTTTTCAATTTGAAAAAATGAATCAACAAAACCAACAAAACCACACCGCGAGACCCCTCATTGAAACGAGCACGTTCAAATGAGGGGTTACATGATATTGTTTTGTTGACATTTGTTGAAACTAATATTTTTCCAAATGCTGATGTTCTGTATTATGCGTGTGGATGCGGCAGATTCGGTTAGTAAAGGGTTAATGTTGTAGACATAATGGCAGATTGTTTCTTATACGGCTGCGTCAATTAAAACTAGAAGTCCTGTGACGAACTATGCGCTTATCTGGGCTTAATTGTGCGTATGAATTGCGCGCAATGGCCATATCCAAAGCACGGCAGGTTCTCCTGGTTACTCACAGCAAACACAGGCAATATTTCTGCGAATGGACCTCCCGGTTATCCGGAGGTCCATTGGCTGAAACATTGCTTGCGCACAGACCATATGTACATAATTTGATAGCCTTACTGTGGTCATAACGCGTAGATTAACGCGCAGGTTAGCGTGCTATTTGGGCGCATTTCATGACAGGACTTCTAGTTTTAACTGTACAGTCATGTGGTGTCGTTCATTACAATGTAAATTTGTTTACAGATTACAAGTTTCTCTACATGGACTGCAACATTGGAGTTAATACCAAGTGAACATAGAGGAGCGATTTCTGCTGTGTCTAACGTCTGGTGGGGAATATGTACCATGTTACTGACACCTATCGTGTACTTTCTTCGTGATTATAGTTGGAGAATTACTCTACTCGTCATGTGTGTGGCTTCTCTACACTTTGTTTTTGCCATTTTGTAAGTAATCAAGTATTCACTTTCTCGCTGCCTTCATTAAAGATTTAACCACTGCTTACTTTTCAGCTGCGCCTGATAAATGGTTTTCTCCGAAATTGGAGACGAGTGTGCACATAAGTTTCAGCACGTTATAGGTTATGTCAATTACTGACTTTTTTCGTTTAATGCACTAAAATCGATACACTACCTAACAGTTCCATAATGTTTTCAAACCAGGATTGGAGCCGAGGCCCATTCAGAATGTTAAGGTTGAATAACACCAGATCTAAGCATTTTTTCGTATTCAGCATCTTCTTGATCTTGAAAACATAAAGGCCTTCTCCCCATTTTCTGCTAGGCAGGTTGAACATCACAAGTATTTACCGGGTGCTTAATTTCTGAAAAAACACAACCTGAGTCAAAATCACGAGAGTCGAAAACTTCTTGATATCATATTAACAAGTCACAGTTAAAACTAGAAGTCCTGTCAGGATCTGTGCGCTTATCTAGGCTTAATTACGCGTAGAAATTGTGCGCAATTGCCATATCGAATGGCATCCAAAGAGCGGCAGGTTCTCCTGGTTTCTCATAGCAAACACAGACAATGTTTCGGCCAATGGACCTCCGGGTTACTCGGAAGTGCATTGGCTGAAACATTGCTTGTGCGCAGGCCATATGTACAGGATATGATAGCCTTTCTATGGTCATAGCGCGTAGATTAACGCGCAGATCGACGTGCTATTTGTGCGTCTTTCATGACAGGACTTCTAGTTTTAACTGTAGACGCAATATGGAGGTTCAGAATCCTATTACGAATTATAATCCGGCTAGGAATACTGATGAACATGACAGGTGGGTGGATGGTCAAAGCAAATTGCAATCGATCACTGAAGCAAACACCCCTGACATTAAGTCAGGTGTCATCGAAAAACGACACTTACTGTTGCTGATAGGCGGGTGTCCTGTTATAGACAATAACCACGCGCTGATTAGCCATGGGTGTTCTCATATACTTGACAGCTTTCTTAATTGTCGAAGGGGCTTTTTCCATAGATCATCGTACAACATCTTTTTCGCGGCAACCTCTGAGGAAGGTCTCCGTTGAAATTTGATCCATATTATTACTATCTGACTGAAGGCAAGCGTCTGTCGCGAAAAAGTAAACTAATGGTGAAAATTCTTCCAAACTTTCCCCTTCTTGCTGATTAACAAATGACAACTGCCTGCGTGTTAATACTGGAACATCTTCTGTAATGCATCTCAGTTTCATTTTTCTTTTGTTAGTTCTTTATAATTCTCTGCACATAAATTTGCATACTGTAATGCTGCGCCTGACAGACACTCATACAATCTGTCTAGTTTCTTCGTTCTCCCCCAATTTCCCCACCGAGCTATTCATTCAAATCGTAGAATGAAAGCCTCTCGTTTTGCTTTTGGAGAGCCATTAAATGTAGTCCATTTTGACACTTGTGGAATCCTACTTCATTTACAATTTGATTTTTTAACTTTCTTGTGAGGCTTATTATCATTAGAGTCCGAACAAATAGAGCTTGAATATGGTGAGGAAGTGGAATAGGAAGAAGACCTTTGCTTCGGCGGTCAGAAGAAAAATCACCATCATTATCAAAATCTTGATTGTTTTTACTACGCACTACACTGTAGTTTGATTTTCCTTTGTCTTTCTAGTTTGATAGATTCTCGCCCTTTACCCAACGCAGACGATATCAAAATTTATTATTTTAAATATCATTTTTGGAATTTTTCAAACAAATTCAACAAAGCCATATCATGTGACTGCTCCTTGGAACGAGCTCGACGAGTTCGTTCCAACGAGGGGTCACATGATATGGTTTTGTTGAAATTTTTTAAAACAATATTGTTTCAACTGCTGAATTTGCATATTACGCGGGCGGATGCTGGCGATTCGTTAGGTGAAGGGTTAGCAATATCTGTGCTTTTTTCTGATGATCTTGCCTTTGATCTGCTCCGACGGTAAGACTTATTGTTTGTAAACTGTACATTCAGTGAGTCTGGAGTTACAGTTGAAAATAGAAGTCCTGTCAAGAAATGCACACAAATAGCACGTCGATCTGCGCGTTAATCTACGCGTTATGACCATAGTAAGGCTATCCAATTCTCTACATATGGTCTGTGCACAAGCGATATTTCAGCCAATGGACCTCCGGGTAACCCGGAGGTCCATTGGCAGAAACATTGCCTGTGTTTGCTCTGAGTAACCAGGAGAACCTGCCATGTTTTGGATGCCATTCGATATGGCCATTGCGCGCAATTCCTACGCGCAAATTAAGCCTAGATTAGCACACAGTTCGTGACACGACTTCTGGTTCTAACTGTAGTTTTCTGTATTCTTGGACTTATAATTCTTTATTCCAGGTGAAGAATGAAACAAGGGAGCTAACTCTCCATCGGAACAAGAATCACGTTCCTCTTTCGTAACTTACCTATGCTTGCGTGGCATACCATCCATAATTCTTTCATAGTAATAGACATGATGGTTTAGATTTTCTTAAGGGATGGGTAGCTTGTTTATCTTCAACCAGAGCAAACTTATTTTCGATAACATTATAAAAAACAAGTCGTTAATTTTTTTAGTCGATTCGTGACGTAATATCTGCAACGCATATTTGTATACTCTTGTATTTGCCTCTCTGTCTTGAATATTAGTTTATTTCGCAGCAAAGTACTTGCGCCAGTGCCGTTATTCTAAAGTGAATGCATTTTTCATATCACTTACACGATTAGTTAACTTTTCTAATTGTTTAAACATCATTGTGTGGAAGTTATCAGAGTTTTATTTACCTTCAATAACTAGTTTTTTTTCATTTTTTAGCCCGATTGTTTACAGTGAGGTTTATAGTTATGAGTATTGTCCGTCCGTCCGCCCGTCTATCCGTCTGTTAACATTTAGAGTTTTGGTTAAAGTTTGTGGTTAAAGTTTTTTACTGAAGGTTCAAGTGTTTTGTTTTCCTGTTTAGTCATGACTTTCTTCTGTCTGTCTGTTAACATTTAGAGTTTTGGTTAAAGTTTGTGGTTAAAGTTTTTTTTTCTTTCATCAAAAATGCTTTTTTACAGTTTTGGTTAAAGTTTGTGGTTAAAAACCCAGACAAACACCACCAACCCCCCCCCCCCCCCCCCCCCAATTCGGCATTTGTTTTTTTCTTCTTCTCTCCAATATGCATTTTAAACTATTTACTATCACTACATGCGGAACCTTTTTTTAAACTTACGTACCCCCCCCCCCCCCCCCCCCCCGGACCAATTAGGCACTTTTTTTTCCTTTCGTCAAAAATGCTTTTTTACAGTTTTGGTTGAAGGTTGTGGATAAAAAACCCAGACAAAAAGAAAACACAGGCCAGGTTTGAATATAGGTTCCACAACTCCCTCCCACCCCCCCCCCCCCCCTCACCCCCACGCCCCCCTACACATCCGTGTCATTTAGGCAATTATTCCCTAAATGCATTTTGAAGGATTGGGAGTTATTACATGTAAAAAATAAACTTGACTACTATAGCCCAACATTGCTTTATGTACTGCATCTTTAATCCTTTACCTGACACAAGTTGAAGCCGACAGTACAAATTATTTTTCTGAAACATCAGATTTTTTTCATTTTTTACTTCTAACCATGGCTTATTAGTCATTATTGGAACAAGCTTGTTCCATTAATAGGTCATGAGGTATGTTTTGAAGTAGAGAAATGAAAAAATAAAATTTGAATAGCAAGTTTTGTATATCACGAGTGCAGATATGGCAGATTCATTAGGTAAACGGTTAACAAAAAATGGCTCCGACTATTTTGTGTCTAAGCATTGCCATTGCTGGAACAGTGGGGCTGCATGTGTGACATCACTCTAGGTTATCTGAAAAACAAAGGTTATGACTCCTCATAGCAACGAGCTCGTTCAAAAGAGGGGTCATAACCAATGTTTTTGAGACAAAAAAATGAAAATATAATTATAATGAAAATTAATTAGCGATTTTTAAGAATAGCGCTGGCCAGTTTTGACCGTTACGTTGGATAAAGGGTTAATTTCACATAAGAGTGCAATAAATGCCCTTCTTTGATAATCAATCTACAAATTTCTGATTTATGAAAAAACGAAATTATTTGCCTTTCAGCATAATGGAAGAATCATTTCGTTGGCTGATTGTGACTGGGAAAAAGAAACGTGCACTAAAACTGTTGAACCGCGCGTGTTACATGAACAAAATCCCCCTGGATGATTTATTTATATCACAAGATGCCCACCTACAGAAACACTTGACAACAAAGGAGTGTGGACGTAAAAACAGCCGCCTAAACGGTGAGCAATCGTCGATGTTGGAAACGGAATCGATGGCTGACACCATGCAAATGGAACATATCCGAGAAAGGGGTTGCATACAAGCGTCGGCTAGAAAACAAGACAGTTTGATATCAATGTTGAGGGACAAGGAGCTGCGAAAGCATACAGTTATTGTATGGTTTGCTTGGTAAGTGTTTGATGTACCACAGGCTGGTGTTTTAACCCGTTACCTTATGCGTCGGCCGCTTTCACCCGCGTAATTTAAAAAATAAGCGGTTTAGCCTGTTACCCAAACGAATCGACCGCATCCGCCCGCGTAATATGCAAATTCAGCAGTTGGACAAATATTATTTTTCAAACAATTTCAACAAAACCATGTCATGTGACCCCTCGTTGGAACGAGCTCGCCAAGCTCGTTCCAACGAGGGGTCACATGATATGGTTATGTTGAAATTTTCTGAAAAAATTCAAAAAATTATATTTAAAATAATATATTTTGATATCGTCTGCGTTGGGTAAAGGGTTAAAACAAATATATTTTTAGAGAAATTTCAACACAACCATATAATGTAACTCCTTATCGAAAAATGCTCGTCGAGCTCGATCCAAAGAGGAGAAAACTGATATGGTTTTCTTGAATTTTTAAAATAATTTAAAAAACAGTCAATAAAACAATGATTGTTTGCGTTGGGTAAAGGGATAAACAGGAATTAGAATCTTCCCGTGTGACAACGTATTGCCTCAAGCAGCATGGTCTCATATACAGCTGTTATAGCAGACGGAACCGTTGCATGAACATATAGAGAGATAAATGCCACCTCTAACAGAAAGGAACATTTACACGCAACACTAAAGTTAGCGCATAATCGGTCACATCGTCGATCAGATCTCGATGTAAACCAGTGGGCGGAGATTTCATAAACAAAATATTGCTCCTTTAAAATCGAAACATAACAAAACAGGAAATAGTGTATAAAATCTAACGTTTCTCTAGTTATTTTTCGCGAATTCTCACTGTACGTGGAGAGACGAAAAATTGACACATAATTTATATCAGTTCGTTACGTATATGTAAATGATGGGGGCATTTGCGACAAAATATGCTAGCTATGGCAACATGAAGTTGTCGAGCCAAAATAAGATATGGAGGCTGTGGTATAAGTTGATCTTCACATGATTGTCCCACATCGTCTCCGTTTAATAGATAAACACTTTTTTTCTTTTTTTTTATTATTAGGGTTTAACGACACATTAACAGCTAGGGTCATATCATGTCGGTGACAGTTTTACGGGTGGAGGAAGCCGGAGTACCCGGAGAGAACCACCGAGCAACGACGAGAAGCTGTCGGCTCTCCAACATCGTAACTCTGAACTCTGCACCGCGGCACACGCAGGGTTAGATTGGTTGAAGGCATGCGCACCGTCGACGTGCACTATGCGTTCGTACACAGCGTCATCGTACTCCCATGTAAGCAATCGAGGTGAAGTCCCTTGCCCAAGGCCACAACGCGGGAGGATAAACATTTAAAAAAAAGGAATAAGTTACTCATTTCTCTGAATAGAAATAGTTATTTTAATGTTGTGAATAGACAATAATGGCGATGCTAAATCATGTCAAAACCACAAATGTCGTTGGCAGGTTGTGCACGTGTTGTTGGTTTAGGAGAGGGTGTTGGTAACTTGCATTTGTAAGGGAGAGTGTGTGTGTATGTGGGTGAAGTGTGTGTGTTTGCCGTAAAGAATACGCACTGGCGTAGGCATTTGCCGCGGAATAGTTTTTGTTTGTAACAGACTATCGAAATTTTGTAATTTGATGTTTTTTTCTTGAGGTCCATTAGATTTCAAGCATGAGCACACAATTACACAACTTTGATTTCACCTAAGTGATGAGCTTAGGAACTGGTTAACCTGACTGACAATATTCGATGTTATTTATGGATGATCTTATTTTTAGCGCTTACAATAATGATTTATTCGCAATTTCTGATTTTCTTATAAGCGATAATAGGTGGAAGATTGAAAGTTGTTTTTATTTAGATTTAGTTAAATTTAATGCATTTTTGCTAGTTTTATTGGTTCTATATCCATTCCGCTGTTTGTTAAAGTGAAAGGAATGATATACCTCCTATTGCATTCTCCATCTGTCCCTCTGACACGGTCATACCAAATTACCAGATAGTTTCAAATGCATTCATCCAAAAAGCTTCTTGATATTTGTCATTTGTTTCATCTGTTTCATCTTTAACTAGTGGTTGTTCAGCTGGAAGGATTTAACCCTTTACCTAACCTGAAAAGCAGACGACACTTGCAAACATAATTCTTGAATAACTCATTTTTTTCCTTTTTGTCTCAAAAACATAGGTTATGACCCCTCGTTGGAACGAGCTCGACGAGCTCGTTCCAACGAGGGGTCATAACCTATGTTTTGAGACAAAAAATGAAAAAAATAATGAAAATTAATTGGCGATTTTTGAGAATAGCGCTGGCCGGTTTTTGCCGTTACGTTAGGTAAAGGGTTAATATACTTCCAGAGAATGGCACGAGAGGTACAAATGTATTACCACTTTGGCATCAGCATTATGTTTTAAATCCTGTTTCTGTCGAGTTGCAAGCATCCAAATGGATCTTCAGCTTGGACCACCTGCTGTTTGCTGCAACATTTACAGGCGATAATGTGAATGCCATTGGATAAATCACAATTGAAAGATTAGCGGATTTGTTTGTTTCGTGAATTCCTCTTTCTGATGAGACACAAAACTATGCAGTCTACAACGAGGTTTTCTTCAATTTAACATCGCGTCACTACAACTGGGCAACAGTTTGTTGTATCACTTTCTTTATTCATTCGTAATTATTAATTTTCACAGCAATGTCCATTTTTTCAAAGCTTGACAGTTTAGTCTACACAAAAACGCATAAAGCGCTCCCATTCACCACAAGAAGCTACAATATGGTGCACCAGGAACCATTGGAATTTACCTTATTACTTTACTGTCTGTGGTTTGCGATTTGATGAGTTCCGGTAACGTGTATGTGGTGGATACAATGATTTTACAAGTAACAACTTGAATGAATCAGTTGATTTAAAGTACACTTTATAATCTGAATGACGTGGGGCACGGTAGCGTCGTGCACTAAGACGTGATGCACACCGAACGTGCGCTTGTCTTCAACCAATGCTAGCCCTGCTTGTGTGGAGTTAGTACGTTGGGGGTCTGACAGTTGCTCGCTTCCGCTCGGTAGTTCTCTGTGAGCACTCCGGTTTCCTCCACCCGTAAAATGGTCCGACGTGAGTTGATTCTGGCTGTCGAACGCGACGTTAATCCCCAATAAATGAATAATCTAAATGAGTGGATGCTTGGAGTTATTTCCCTTTATACACGGTCACGTTGAGTAAATTAACTTTTGGCATTGGCTGTCCATAATAATGTTTGCTACCTATCACGTCGAATTTACTACAGTGGAACCCTGTTAATTGAATAGCCACTTTGCCAATGAAAATTATTCAATTAACAGGAGTATTCAGTTAACAGGGATTGTGTCACTATCCTGTATTCTAGAGATAAACTTAGCATTTATTCTATTATATCTTATTTGACAGAGCTCCATGAGCTCTGTCAAACAAGATATAATAGATTAAATGCCTGTATTGGATACACTGAGGCCAAATGGGTCTACATGATTAACTAAATAAAAACCGGGGAGAGTCAGGGTAATTTCTCGACATATTACAAGATTTTTTATTCAATTAACAGGAGTTTACTCTATAACCTATATTTAATTAACAGGTCAAATTTGTACTGGAGGTATGGTAAATGGTTTTGTGTTGGGAAATTATATTCAATTAACAGGGATATACAATTAAGAGATATCCAATTAAGTGGGCTCCACTGTATTACGCCAAAACTCTGCGTTCTGGGGTAAAGGCGATATAAACTACGATATCTCCGGAAGGTTAAGCATAATTCCAAGTAAACAATTCGATCAGAAACGAGCGATCATATCAAACAGTTTTAGTTTTCGGCCCCAAAGTCGTCTGAGTGGCTGTTTTAATCAACTTACTAATCACCCTTACTAAACAAAATCATAATTTTATTTGCAAATAGAATGAAATACTGCGTTTTGATTGGCTGAGAGGTAAGGTATAACTTGCAATCCACAGTAGCCTTTGTTTGCACCGTGGTTAACCACGGTGTAAAAACAAGAACACACAATAGCAGGCTATATGGCATAAACAAGTACTATTTTTAATCCTTAATTCATACCTTCTGCTCGGTTATGTTAGATCAAAATTAAAAATGCAGGAAATTTAATATTTATGTGCAATAACATATTGTTTAGCCAGTTCCAATGACATCAGTTACTTGTCTCGTTTTATTAAGAAACTTACAAAGTTCAGATTTACTGTCAGATCTTGCCCACAATATAGGTTAAAGTATTTAGTACACGAAAATTCTTGGAAATAAATCCGTTATCCTGTGTTTTCTATAGTGTTTGGGAGTTTACACAGGTCTGGGAACTAACACACCCTTCGGCTTCGCCTCAGGGTGTATGAGTTCCCAAACCGGTGTAAATTCCCATACACCCTGGAAAACACAAGGATAACTGATATTAAGTACCTGCTGATGATGCTAATAAAGCTAAAGAACGTCCAGTCCATTCTGAACTAGGAAGGAGTTCTACTACAACAATATCACCATGTATAGCTCTGTTCCTTGACACCATTCCACTAATTAAAACATCTGATGCACGCTCATCATCAAGAATATCTCTAAAATATATACAAAATCCATTTATTTCCAAATGAAACAAAATACTGCATTTTGATTGGCTGAGAGATACAGTGTAACTTGCAATCCACAGTGTTTTTCTTTTTAACACCGTGGTTAACCACGGTGTAAAACAAAAATTTACAATAGCAGGCTATATGGCTAAAAAGAAGTACCAATTTTTAATTATTAATTTATTCCTTCCGCTCAGTTATGTTAGAACAAAAATAAAAATACAGGAAATTTAATATTTATGTGCAATACAATACTACAGATATGGATGTCATTGGAACTGGCTTATTGAGCCAGTTCCAATGACATCCATATTTGTCTGGTTTTATTTATTAAGAAACTTACAAAGTACAAATTTTCTGTCAGTTTTTTCCAACAATGTAGGTTAAAGTATCAAGTACTCCAAAAGTCGTGGAAATAAATCCGTTATCCTTGTGTTTTCCAGGGTGTATGTGAATTTACACCGGTTTGGGAACTCATACACTCTCCCTTCGGTCGCCTCAGGGTGTATGAGTTCCCAAACCGGTGTAAAATCCCATACACCCTGGAAAACACAAGGATAACTAATGATATACAAACATTATTTTTTGTAGGTTCGTTAACGTGCTTGTGTTTTATGGTCTCTATCTAACGCCGTCTATCATGACAAGTGATAGGTTTTTGCAGTTCTTTCTCAGCAGCATGGTGGAGATACCAAGCTACCTCGTCGCCGGTTACAGCATGGATAAGTACATATATATTAACTAAATCTATTGTTCAAAGATGCATATCATACACTTTGTAAGCATTTGTGTAAATTTCAGAACGGAGAAGTCATGACATATCACACATTTACTTCACTATCTTTAATGCCTCCACATTGAAAAAATAATTTTATTTTCTGACAGACTGTTAGCTGGCGATTTAATTTCCTTACAGGTACAATGCAAATAATACCCTCACCCACTTGATATATTTCCCCATTGGTTTCGCCAGGTGTAAAAACATGAATATGAAGACAATCTGATTTTTTTAAAGTTCATAAAACTAATTTATGATAATGACATACATGTAAGTATTGAATTTAACAGTGTTCAGGCGCTCTCTTTGTGCACAGGCGATATGTACATAATTTGATAGCCTTACTATGGTCATAACGCGTAGATTAACGCGCAGATCAACGTGCTATTTGTGCCCATTTCGTGAGAGGACTTCTAGTTTTAACTTTAGTTGTCATATTTATCATTACCACTATTATTCGTATCATCATTATAAATGAACTCCTGGAATTAAATACAATAAAAGTTATCAAGTCCCCATAAGAAACAGTCTATGGAAAGATATGTTCAAATGTAAACACCATTCAGTATAATATGAAGTATTTATTTTCCGTTTGGAAACACTATCTGGTGCACCGAACTGACAACTTCCAGAGCTATTTCCAACACAGTACACCTTGGGAGTTATGAGATCCTTCGGATCTTCTTTGACCATACCCTACTAGGCGCGTTTCCGGGTGGCAGATAGGGAACAGCCTACTTACATGGACAGGCTATCTGTGAAATATATGAATAGGCAGGCCTGGACAAAAATCCTACGAACCTGTTATGCAGGCATCTTGTTCTCCCGTGCGATGCGCGCTGAAGGCCATGGAAGACGGAATTATGGGTGGCTGAGGACTACAGTGACACAGGTTGGGCAAGCCTCAGTGGGGATACTGTCCAATTTATATTTATTATTTATTTATTTATTGGTGTTTAAGGTCACATATTTCTGCACAATGGCTAACCATGACCGTGACAGTTTTAAGGGTGGAGGAAGCCGGAACACCCGGAGAGAACTACCGAGCAACGGCGAGCAACTGTCAGCTCCCCAACATACAAACTTCACTCAAGCAGGGTAAGCATTGGTTGAAGACAGGTGCACCTTCGACGTGCAGTACGCCTTAGTACACAGCGTCACCGTGCCCCCGCGTGGGCAATGGGGGTGAAGTGTCTTGCCCAAGGACACAGCGCGGTTGCCGCAGGTGGGATTCGTACCGAGGACCTCTCGGCTTGCAGCCTGCACATCTACCAACTGAGCCACCGCGCCCCCTACTGTCCAATACATCACCTTCGGCCCTTACTTTGTGGTAGACAGTTGTTCGGATCAGAGTCGGTCTGATCATTCGGGGGCCTTAACATTTATTGTCACGTCGTCGTATGGAGAAGTCATTAAACTGACTAGTCTGTTTTGATCTCCATCGTTTTTTATAATTGTACTCCCTATAAAAATAGTTTCTTTCCATCATGTTTGGTGCACTGTCTTTTTAATACCCTAATTTTTGTACAAAATTTATTCTTTTTATGGTGTGGCCGGTTTATAGATTGGACTGTAGCGCGGCGGCACGAGTCAATCGTTTGGTGGAATGTGTCGGTATCGCCACTGGGCGAGTATACTATTCATGTACTCCCAAGTGTGGGCTCGGATTAAGGATGCGAGACATGAATAGATGTATCACAATGAATTTTACTATGGAAATCAGAGAAAATATAAAAAAAGAGTAACGCGGTCGAGATATATTTTTCACTGATTCGGACTCAGATCAACCAAATCAACCAATTCAACAAACATCGCAAAATGTCCAACATTTATTATTGTATATACTGTAGATGAAGGTAAAGGGTAACAGCCATCAATCCATTTGCATTGGAAAAATCCATAAAATGCATAGCTGATACTTTGAAACACGTTAATAAGCTTACTGGTTGGATGAAACAAAGAACGTCAAATATTACATTTATTAAATACTACAAATTGCAGATATCGAGGAGAACACCTTTCCACATCGGACCCATAATAACAACAAGAGTGTTATTAGAACCAAAGAATTATCGGATATTGGTGTTCAAATTAAAAAAGAACTAGAACCACAAGGTGTTACTGACGTGAAAAACATAACAATGAAGAAAGATGGAACAATGATAAAAGCAACACTTATATTTTTACTTCTGACTTGTCCCGGCCACCAAAATCTATTAAGGTTGGTAATATGAACATCAAAGTGGATTTATATATTCCAAATTCACTTCGATGATTCAATTGTCAGAAATATGGACATGGGCAAAACAAATGTAGATGTCAAACAATATGTTATAGATGCGGCCAACAACACCAGGATCATGTGCTAACCGTATAAAGTGTCAGAACAATCACGTCGTCATCCAAGGGTTGCCCTGTCTTGAAAAAAGAGAAAGCCATACAAAAAGTGAAATGTGAAAAGCAGAAAAGTTTTAAAGAGTACTGGGAAATCGTAACATCAACACCTTGTATGACTACATCATCGTCAACATAATGATGCTATAAATTAACCCAAATATCAACGACACAGCCAGTAGAATGCCAGACACAATACACATGGCACAGAGGATCAATTCCATCTTTAGAATAAAAAAAAAAAATAGTTCAACAACCCAACGAATCAAATTTGACTTCCCAAACAACTGAGATAATACAGAACCCGGACAAAAAAAGATCAGACAACAGATGCATCTATATTAGTAAACAAAAGGGAACAACAATCTAAATAAGAAAAGAATAAGCCGAACAAACCGAAAGTAGAACCACAACACAGATCCCAATAAAGTCTCAGTCAGAGTCGGCAAAACGAACAAGACGACAAGCAAAAAGAAAGGGAAAAACTGAAGCTAGAATGGGACAAAATGCCTAAACGCCTTCAACATGTTGTCACAAGCAACACGTCTGAAGGTATCTGAGCCATGCCAGTCGATGTGTGTATTGATGACACGTCTTCGACCAAACTACGCCTAAATTCTTCTCAAGGCAGGTCCCCACGTCAAAATTCACGTAAAAGAAATACGGGGCAATATCTCCCGTACGACCACCACCCAATTATGGATAACACAATCAGCACAATACAACACAACGGAACTGTCGAGGCTTTAAAGCGAATTTTAATGAATTGGACCTTCTAAGCCAAAAGTGCAAATATGCTGCTTTTTGCCTGTAGGAAACACTTTCAAAGCAACCTGCAGCTCACGATCATTCATGCACACTTTGTATAATGCATGGGCGGATGATAAGGATCATCAAGTTCGTGGAACATCTATCTTGGTAGAGACCACATTATTCACAGAAA
Organism: Pictodentalium vernedei; assembly: GCA_031216915.1. Taxonomy (NCBI): domain Eukaryota; kingdom Metazoa; phylum Mollusca; class Scaphopoda; order Dentaliida; family Dentaliidae; genus Pictodentalium; species Pictodentalium vernedei. Next base: position 521,162,375 of record CM062293.1, read on the forward strand.
TGTGCCTTTACAAACAAATGTACAGGCTGTTTGCTGCGCGCCTAACTTTAAATAAAACAGGTGCATTTTGTCCTAATTACGTTTCACCAAGTACAACCTTACAACGGAGTCTTCTTCTTGATCTACTGATTCATCAGCTTCCAACTCCACGCATTGTGGTGAGTGATTTCAAAGCACATAACCCTCTTTGGTGTGATTCTTGATACCAAGTATATGATGAACAGTGTGGTTCCGGCGAACGATAAGAGGGTTACCCGGTGCAATTTTAAAAAAGGCCAACTGGGACATTGTCTGATCGCTTTGTTCTGAAAGACTCACACGTGAGAAAGGTGTGCAAAGTGCCGATCAAGTGGAACATGTTTCAAGAGGATTACTGGACATTGCAAACGCAGATATCCCGAGAACCTCGGCAAATCCAAGAGAATTACTGGATATTGCAAACACAGCTATCCCTAAAACTTTGGCAAATCCAAAACAGTTATTGAACATTGCAAAAACAGCTATCCCTAAAACCTCGGCAAATCCAAGAGAATTACTGCACATTGCACCCACAGCAATCCCTAAAACCTCGGCAAATCCAAAAGAATTCTGTACATTGCAAACACAACTATCCCTAAAACCTCGGCAAATGCAAGAGAATTACAGCACATTGCAAACAATGCCATCCCTAAAACCTCTGCAAATCCAAGAGAATTACTGGCATTTGCTATTGAAAACACAGATATCCATAACACCTCGACAGCTCCAAGAGTATTAGTGGACATTGAAACCACAACTATTCCTAAAACATCGGCAAATCAAAGAGAATTACTGAACATTACAAACAGAGTTATCCCTAAATCCTTAGCAAACCTCGGAAAATCCAAGAGAATTACTGGACATTGGAAACAGTGCTATCCCTAAAACATCGGTCAATCAAAGAGAATTACTAGATATTACAAACACAGTTATCCCTAAAACCTCGGCAAATACAAGAGAATTACTGGCCATTGCAAAAACATCTCTACATAAAGCAAAGGATATTGCTACTTGGCCTGATGAAAATTAATAGTCGAAGCAGTTGAGAATATGATAGATTCTTCATTATTTACTGATGTTTTTTAACCTGCATTGTCCCTACATCCCGATAAATTATGTCTTTCGATTGGTCAAAATGCCTTGGATAAATAGCCATGGCAAAGGATGCACCCAACATCCAATGTGTATGAGAGCATGCAACATACAGGGTATAATGGCACGTGAAACGTCGGGGTATATGGCTTAAACGAAAGCTTTCCGCATTTGCTCGCCTCGAAATAAAAATCGAACCCAAAAACCCCAAAATAGTCACAAATATCATCAGATTTCCGACAATTCAATCATAAAAATAGAATAAGAGCAAATAATTCGTCCCCTAAGTACCAATATTGTCTATGTGCCAGTAGGCACACAGAACACATTTGAACACAGGGAACGATATGTCAACAAAATACTGTTTACTCGTTTCCTTAACGACCCAAGGGATGTAACTATGTCTCTTACTTTCTGCGATTATAAAAACAAACTGATTATCACGAATTTGGTCCAAGTGATTGTGGAGCTGAGAAAACCGTCCACAAATTTATTGCCACTATGTTTGTATTCTGTTTCAAACGGGACAAAAACGTTATAAAAAAAATGAATAACATCGAGCGCAAACTTCAGATGTGTTTCAATAAAGTCCAGTAGTGGTCTATTGAAAACGGTTCAATAGAGTCCAGTTGTGGTCTATTGAAAACGGTTCAATATAGTCCAGTAGTGGTCTACAGAAAACGATTCAATAGAGTCCAGCAGTGGTCAACAGAAAACTGTTCAATAGAGTCCAGTAGTGGTCTATTGAAAACGGTTCAATAGAGTCCAGTAGTGGTCTACTGAAAACGATTCAATAGAGTCCAGTAGTGGTCTATTGAAAACGATTCAATAGAGTCCAGGAGTGGTCTACTGAAAATGGTTCAATAAATTCCAGTAGTGGTCTACTGAAAACGGTTCAATATAGCCCAGTAGTGGTCTACTGAAAACGGTTCAATATAGCCCAGTAGTGGTCTACTGAAAACGGTTCAATATAGCCCAGCAGTGGTCTACTGAAAACGGTTCAATAGAGTCCAGTAGTGGTCTATTGAGAACGGTTCAATAGAGTCCAGTAGTGGTCTACAGAAAACAGTTATATACAGTCCAGTATTGGTCTACAGAACACGGTTCAGTAGAGTCCAGTAGCTGTCTACTGAAAACGATTCAATAGAGTTCAGTAGTGGTCTACAGAAAACGGTTCAATAGAGTCCAATAGTATTCTACAGAAAAGGGTTCAATAGAGTCCAGTAGTGGTCTACCGAAAACGGTTCAATAGAGTCCAGTAGTGGTCTACAAAAAACGGGTTCAAGTTTTTGAAAACAAAAAGTAATTGTGTTCATCTTTGTAAGCTCCGGAAACACCATCTTGATCCGGCGTTGAAGAATGGATGGGAGCACCATTAAAATTGTAAAAAGAACTGAATTCTTAGGTTAATTGTTTGACAGTGAACTGAATTTCACATCTCACATAAAACAACTGAAGGTGAAACGTAAAAGGGCACTGGACCCCCATGAAGGTAGTTGGTAGCACTGATTGAGGTGCTGACCAAAAAAATCTTACTCCATCTGTATAGATCATTTGTTAGGTCAAAATTGGATTATTACGGTTTTGTGGTTTCGGTTCAGCGAGATAGTCATACCTCAAACCACTTGATGCAATTCATAATAGTGGTATCAGAATTAATCTGGGTCCTTTCACAATCTTGCCAATAGATTCAGTGCTTGTTGAGGCTAGGGAGCCTCCTATTGAGAAGCGCGGGATTAAGCTATCACACCAATGCGTTTCAAATTATTAACTAATTAACAAAACGCCGCTTATCATTGCGTCTCCTATCTTTAAAACGTAATGCAGGAGCACATGGAACATATTTCACAAACTGTGTTCAATGGTTAATCCGCTAGTGTTAAGAAAACAGCCGTTGCAGAGAAACGCGGAAGTACTGCATTACAAAATTTCTAAAGAAGAGTCAATATTATCTATTTTCTTTTCAGTTTTTTTATCCTTTTAATTTTTATTTTGTTCGGCATGGAAAACGAGGGAAGCAAACGTCAGTGCTGAGATGTTTACCAAATATTTGTTCTAAGTGCCATAGACCAAGTTATGTTGTATTTAAAGCTAAATCAGTTATCAAGGACACTGAATAAAGTATTTTGTTTTTTGGGCTATAAACCCGTTGTCTTCGGAACATTGTCGCGACATGTGTTTTTAATATCCTAGCTTCTAATTTGTATTTACATGAGCTAACTAACATCTTCACATTTCTTTGTAGATTTGGTCGACGTGCTTCATGTATATTCGGTCATGTTTTAGCCGGTGCCGCTCTACTCTCCTCAACCGTCCTATCAGCATTTGATGGTGAGTAATCGGATTCTGAGGCCATATTTGACGGTTTGTTGTATTTTGAACATGAAACACTGTACTTTCGATTGTTCCGACTGACTTTTAACGGCATACGCGATAATTATCAAATGCGTTTTGTAAAAATGCATATATATGTACATGTATATAAAAGCAATCAAAATATGAAAGAATTGTTTTATATATTTGAAGGGTAACTAATATGTTAATCCTTTATCTAATATATATATATATATATAGATCTAACTTCGTCAATTTGCCGTCATGCTCGGAAGTTTACTTCCTTCTAAGCGGCTTTCATTTTTGACTAATTCTTATTCCGTTACGTTAAGTGCCGTACCAATGTGTATCGCGTCATGGGAACGCAAAATTCAGCGTCACACAGATCCTAATTGTTGAATGGGAATTATAAAATTGATCGAGATACGCGTCCGTCTTACACATCGATTTATTATTTGGCAAGTGGCCGTCTAGCTCCAAATCACGAACCTGTCTATAAAATCGCCGATACATATCTTCCTTGGGTGGCAACAAGCAAAGATATGTTCCGCATTACACGTTGTTCACTGTTTTTAATTGTAAATTATGGACAAACAATACCGTATCAGATCTTCCTTAGGTGGTAACAAGTGGAGATATATTCCGCGTTAGTATGCTGAAATTTTGTTTTCAGTCTTAGAATTAGGAGCATTTAATCATATATCTCAACCTCGCCCTGGTAACAGAGGCAGAAGCGAGTTCGCATGCAGTACTCACACATTCAACCATTTCTTGACCCGAATTGTTCAAACTTGTTGTTCTCCATATTCAAGTGCATTGCTTGTAAAATCCTCGTATCATATCTCCCTTGGGTGGCAAAGATATGTTCCCCATTTCATGTTGTTCCCCGTATCCGAGTCTATTACGCGCAAAATAACCGTATCATATCTTCCTTGGGTGGCAACAAGTAAAGATATGTTCCGCGCTTCACTTTGCTTTTTGTATTCAAGTGTAAATTATGCAAAAAATGCCGTATAATATCTTCCTTGGGTGGCAAGAAGTAAAGATATGCTCCGCGTTATTACGCAAAAAGCAAATATGAATTAGACACTATTTCCAAAAGGGGGTGTATGGAATCTTTGCCCACGATTGTCAGTGTAGACATTATAGGAGGGGCTGCACTTAGATCAGTGGTGGTGGGAGGGGGGAGTATATATATGCTGCATTAGTGGGTGTGGACAAAACATTTACACACCCTGGAAGGATCGGGCGGGAGGTGGGCTATTACTACGCAAGGAAGGTATAACAGGTTTCTATTTTTCATCAGCGGTATTGATGTCTGATTGACGCGGGTTGGGTACTGGGGCGGAGATATGGAGGCGCGCTTTTAAAAGATTGAATGATTCGGGCCAAGGAGTGGATGGATGTGTGAATACAGTATACGAACTTACCTGAGTCTGCCTCTGTTACCAGGGCGACGTTTTGGAAATAGTGTCTAATTCATATTTGCTTTTTGCGTAATAATGCGGAACATATCTTTACTTGTTGCCACCCAAGGAAGATATTATACGGTATTTTTTTGCATAATTTACACTTGAATACAAAAAGCAAAGTGAAGCGCGGAACATATCTTTACTTGTTGCCACCCCAGGAAGATATGATACGGTTATTTTGCGCGTAATAGACTCGGATACGGGGAACAACGTGAAACGGGGAACATATCTTTGCCACCCAAGGGAGATATGATACGGGGATTTTACAAGCAATACACTTGAATGTGGAGAACAACGCGTTTGAACAATTCGGGTCTAGGAATGGTTGAATGTGTGAATACTGAATGCGAAGCCGCTTCTGCCTCTGTTACCATGGCGAGGTTGAGATAAATGATTAAATGCTCCTAATTCTAAGGCTGAAAACAAAATTTGCGCATACTAACGCGGAATATATCTCCACTTGTTACCACCTAAGGAAGATCTGATACGGTATTGTTTGTCCATAATTTACAATTACAGTGAACAGCGTGTAATGCGGAACATATCTTTACTTGTTGCCACCCAAGGAAGATATGTATCGGCGATTTTATAGACGGGTTCGTGATTAGGAGCTAGGCGGCCACTTGCCAAGTAATGAATCGATCTGTAAGACGTACGCGTATCTCGATCAATTTTATAATTCCCATTCAACAATTAGGATCTGTGTGACGCTGAATTTTACGTTCCCATGACGCGATACACATTGGTACGGCACTTAACGTAACGGAATAAGAATTAGTCAAAAATGAAAGCCGCTTAAAAGGAAGTAAACTTCCGAGCATGACGGCAATTTGACGAAGTTATATAAAATGTTTGATGAAGTGTATATATATCTAATGTATAATATATAGAAACACATGCCAAATGCTGATCAGTTAGGTTACAGGTTGTTTGAGATTGTTTGTGGGCTGTTTCCAGTAAATTGTAGCCGAATATTTATTGTAAAAATTAATTCTGAATATAGGAAATGATGTGTCAATTGCTCGGTTGTGACAAAGCAAACAGTCCATCTACTGCCCTGATTTAAAACACAAGATAGTTCAGTTCAAAGAAACATATAAAACAGACTAATTTCAAACGAGACCCCGTTCCATGTATGTGCCATAATATTTTGCAAAGACACTCGATCATAGACCAAATATAAATAATGTATGAGAACAATAATTTATCTCCGTCAACATTTTTGGTATCTGGAGATTTAATACCTGGATGTCAGCATTTAAACACCGAGCTGCAGGCGAGGTATTTAAAAGAGGCATCCAGGTATTAAATCTCCATATACCATACATGTTGGCGGAGATAACGTTTTTGTCCCATTTGAAACACAATAGAAACATAATGGAGAAAATTTGTGGACGCGTTTCACACACACCGTAATCACTTGAACCAAATTCGTGAATATTTGTTTTTTGTTTTTATAAACGCAGAAGACAATAGATAGAGTTACATCCCTTGGGTCGTTAAGGAAACGCGTAAACAGTATTTTGTTGACATATCGTCCCCTGAGTTCCAATGTGTTATATGTGCCTACTGGCACTCAAGGGCGATATATGCTCTTATTTTATTTTTCTCAAGTTGTTTCATTTAATTAACTGACAGTTTGATTTATAACGGGAAGATATGATCGAAATGTCGAAAATCTGATAAAATTTGTGACTGTTTTCAGGTTTTTTGGTTCGACTTTTATATCGAGGCAAGTGAATGCGATAAGCTTTCATTTAAACCAAAACTCCCGATGTTTCGCGTTTGCTTATACCCTGGATGTTGCGCGCTCTCATATACCTTGGATGTTGGGTGCACCCTTTGCCATGGCTATTTGTCCAATGCAGTCTGAACAATCAAAATACAGAATTTATCGGGATATAAGAACAATTATTATTATTATCATTTTCTGTGCTGTTTTGAATCCTGTCTGTTTTATTTTTTTTCTCTAGATGCTGCTGAGAACGTGCCAGCTCTAATAACGATATTGGTAATGATAGGCAAGTTTGGAATATCGATGTCATATTGCTGTCTCTATACATATGCCCCCGAACTCTTCTCAACAACCCTGAGGTACTTTATAAATAATATAAAAATAACAATAAGAGATAAATAAAAACAAACTATTAACCGTTTTTTGTCTATTTTTATATTTAGATGCTCATAACGCTATAATTATGGCAGAAACAATCTGAATCGTATATTACCGCAGTAAAATTATTGAGTAACCTCTTTCAAACTGGTGTAGAATATAAGTTATCTCCGCCAACCTGTATGGTATATGGAAATTTAATATCTGGGTGTCGGGTTTTAAACACCGAGCCGCAGGCGAGGTGTTGAAATGAGACATCCAGGTATTAAATCTCCATATACCATACATCTTGGCGGATATAATGTTTTTGTCCCGTTTGAAACACAATGGAACCATAGTGGAAATAAACTGGTGGAAACATTTCGCAGCTCCACAATCACTTGAACCAAATTCGTGATAATTATTTTGTTTTTATAATCGCAGAAGACAACAGACAGAGTTACATCCCTTGCGTCGTTAAGGAAACGAGTAAACAGTATTTTGTTGACATATCGTCCCTTGAGTTCCAATGTGTTCTATGTGCCAGTAGGCTGCCAGTAGGCACATAGAACACATTGGTACTCAGGGGACGAATTATTGTTCTTATTTTATTTTTATGATTGAATTGTCGGAATTTTGATGTTATTTGTGACTATTTTAGGGTTTTTTGGTTCAATTTTTATTTCGTGGCGAGCAAAAACGGAAAGCTTTCGTTTAAACCATTTGCTCCCCATGTTTTGCGTGCGCTTATACCCTGAATGTTGCACGCTCTCATATACCTTGGATGTTGGGTGCACCCTTTGTCATTGCCATTTGTTCAAGGCATTCTGGCCAATCACATGACAAAATTTATCGGGATATAGAGGCAAATATCAATACTTGATGTCGCACATATTACCCACAACACAACAAGGAACTTTACTAATTCAGTCTTGTTTGACAGAGCTCTGTCAAACAAGACTAAATTCGTTAAATTAATAGTTGTATTATGGGAAAATTATTCTGCATACAATTTCGGTATTCTTACATTTTGTTCAGAGGATTAAACCGATTTAAAGGTTAAATTTATATAATACTAAAAGACATAAATTTAGAATCTCCAATGAGTTTCATGTGTAATTATGAAACGAGTTCAGTAAATTATGCATGGATCGTGTCTTTGACGTCAACAGACCAAACGTCAGAAAATCAATTATATCTAGGTTAAAGGTTATTTCGACTGTATGACTGACGTCGTCATTTAATCAATTATTTCTCATTTGTTTTTAAATTTAGCTCTCGTTAAGAAACACAAACTGTAAATATATTGCTCTGCGATCAAACATCCGTGTGAATTAAAGTTGTAAATCCGTGTCGATGCTGAATACAGTGTTTTTCACGTTGACAATCTATTCAACAGATAAATTTGCGAAATACCATTTTCCAATTCTGCTCCGCTGCAGATGACTGCATTAACGCACTTTCTCGTATATGTTGAGGATTAATATAAATTTCGTCGCGTGCATGAATCGAAATCCTTCATAATATACCACAATGAATCAAGTTTCAAAAAGCTTTATGCCAACTTTATAATTTTCGTAACATGAACCTCTAAAGCCAACTCCAAGGTTGAAGATAGCGGAGCTGGATTGCCGTTTTATAAATTTAGACTATCCAGATAACAGGCATTCAAGTAAACTTTTCTCTTAACCCTTTAACCCTGGTGGTATCTTCCATACCAGTTCAACAACTGCAATTAGAATAATCAACATTCATTATTTGGGCATAGACCAGTTAATATTTTCAAGGTGCATCCGTGGGGCTGCACGATGAAAATACTAATTGGTCTCTCCACACATTCACCCAGCAGCCATCCTACTTAAGGAAATTATGACTTATCATGCTTCTGGGCCTGAAAAGCGGCTGGCCGGATTCTAGGGGTTAAACACACGGTTTGATGGGGTTTGTGTTTTACTTTTTGAATCAGACATGTCCCAAATCAAGTCCTCGTGGTGGCATACATGTTAAGATGCATATTTATTTAAGACGCTACTTTTTTAAGTAGCGCATTTATATTCAAACTGGGTGATCGGGTTTTTTTGGTCGGACAACTGTGATTTTCAATCCTCTCACCTACCCGTTGTCAAATGACAAGCATCGGTCTAAACTGAAGAGAAAGTGGACCTAAAGGGTTAAAAAAAGTCCCCATTACACCCACGGCAAAGCGTCTTCGTTTACGCGCACGGATACATGACCCAATTGTTGATTGCATAATTCACTTGTTAAGTTATCGTTTATAATCAAACCGGGAAATCCCAGTAAATCACACTTTGCAAAGTAATAATTTGAATCAATGTGACCAAACAAGTGGTTCGTTCACGTATTTTACAACTGATGTATCCCGCTCGTAACCTGGACGATCGTCGCAGTTTTATTTTCCATGAAAGCTTCAATAGCAGCTTTCCGCTGATTTCAGTGTAAAAAAACTGACTGCGTATTGAAAGGGACCTGTGAGTGGTCATATAGATGATGTTGTTTTTACCTAACATGAAAAGCAGGCAACACTTGCAAAAAAAAAAAAATCTCGAATAACTATTATTTTCATTGTTTGTCTCAAAATCATAGGTTATGACCCCTCATTGGAACGAGGTCAACGAGCTCGTTCCAACGAGGGGTCATAACCTATGTTTTAGAGAAAGAAATGAAAAAAATAATGAAAATTAATTGGTGATTTTTGAGAATGTCGCTTGCAGGTTTGGGCCTTTACGTTAGATAAAGGGTTAAATAATATAATTATCGTTAATAATGGAAAGTAAAAAACAGAGTAATCACTTGACTGGACTGGTTACGTGAAATAATTCATTCGAGGCGAGGGACTATATTGTAATACACTCGTGCGCATTTGCGCACTCGTGCGCATTTGCGCACTCGTGTTTGTACAAGGTCCCTCACCTCTCATGAATTATTTCACGTAACCAGTCAAGTCAAGCGATGTAATTTATAAATTCCTAATTCCTGTGTTCGTCAGTCAGACTTGACAAACTATCGGGGATTTACTCGACTTGTACAAAGGTTGTGCATTGCCTGCAGGTGTGAATAAATGCCGTCAGGATATTAACAGAATCTTGGGAAAAATAGATAGCAACATCGCAAGATCCTGTACTAATCCTTTCAAAATGTCTGGTGGAAATTGCGTTAAAACATATACAACTTGGGTGGCGTACTAAAATCAGACGACGTGGAGGAACATTTATAGATCCATGCTGTATCTAATTTTACTATCCCACCCCTGCTGTAGCTCATTTTACTACGCCACGCATGCTGTGTCTGATTGTAGTACATCACTCATGCCTTTTTGATATTTCTATGCCACCCATGTTGTATCTGATTTTACTCCGCCACCCAAGTTTTATCTGATTTTGCTACGGCAACCATGCTATATCTGATTTACTACACCACCCATGTTGTATCTGATTTTACTGCGCCCCTGTGTTGTATCTTATTTTACTACGACACCCATGCTGTATCTGATTTTACTCCGCCACACACGCTCTATTTGATTTCGCTACGGCAACCATGCTATATTTAATTTTACTACGCCACCCATGATATATCTGATTTTACTACGCCACCCATGCTTTCCTGATTTTACTACGACACCCATTCTGTATCTGATTTTACTGCACCCCCTATGCTGTATCTTATTTTATTACGACACCCATGCTGTATCTGATTTTACTCCGCCAGCCACCCTCTATATGATTTCGCTACGACAACCATTCTATGTCTGATTTACTACGCCACCCATGATGTATCTGACTTTACTACGCCACCCATGCCTATCTGATTTTTCTACGACACCCATGCTGTATCAGATTTTATTGCGCCCCTTATGCTGTATCTTATTTTATTACGACACCCATGCTGTATCTGATTTTACTGCGCCCCCCCCCCCCCCCCCCACCCATGATGTATCTTATTTTACTATGACCATAGGAGGGGACATATTATTAGATGTTTTTTTAATTGGAGAAGTTATTTCATCAAAAATTATCTTCTTTGCTGATTGTGATCATTGATTGACCTTAATCCTTTACCCAATTTCACGGCCAAAACCGGCCAGCGCTATTCTCAAAGATCACCTTTCAATTTTCATCATTTTTTTTTTCATTGTTTCTTAAAAACGTAACATATGATCCATAATTGGAAGAAGTTCGTTCAACTCGTCCCAATTTGGGGTCCTCTGCTGTGTTTTGGACGCAAAAATTAGTTATTTGACAATTTTGTTAGCAGGTGTCCTCTGCCGTTCGTGTTATGTAAATATTTAAGGCAGAATGCAAATTTGATATGTGGCATCTTAAAAATCTTCTATCTGTGTTTGGAGAAGGGTTAAACATATACGATTTGACACTTCTTTCGGTTATTTCAGCCCATTCATTAAAATGGCAATGCTCGTCCCACCAGGATCCGGGAAATAATCATAGATTCAGACTCGGGGGAGGGGAATTGATAAATATGTTTTGTCTATGACAGAAGTTGATAGAAGTTTGAAAAATATTTCATTAAATTTGTGTCAATACTTACCTCGCAATCCATGCCTGATAGGGGACCATTTCCTGACACGAACATCTCGGACATTCAACGCAACTTAAATTTTAAACGTAATCGTGGTCCTCATAGAAGCTGCTTAATGTTTTTCGCTCCATTTCAGTGCCGCCGTTTGTGACGTTTGTGGATCATATAATAAACAGAATCTACAATTTGTCCTCAGTTTATATTCATATTTACAAATCTGGTCCAGTAATGTTAGACGTTATACTGGAGACTCGTTGGCGATCCTCTGTATAATAAATTAATGCTGATTTGAAAATGTCCATTGTTATCAACAATCCAGGGTGAGAAGCAAAAATATAAGATCCGAAAAGGGGAAAATCCGCAAAATATTTTCTTACAAGATGTGTTTTATTTGTCATCTTGTGAGGGCAATGGCAACTGAGAAGTTCGGGATTCGAGTCTTCCCAGTTGAACCTGCGCTGCGTCCTTGTCCATGTGGTGGCATTTTGGCGATGTGGACTAAGCCGTACACAGTGTCGATGAGGTCCTTGTGTGCAACCAATGCTAAACGTGCGGAGTAAGTACGTTGGAGTGTTTGACAATTCGTCCCCTGAGTTCCAATGTGTTCTATGTGCCAGTAGGCACATAGAACACATTGGAACTCAGGGGATGAATTGCCTGCAGCTGTTCGGTGGTTCTCTCCGGGATTTACGGCTTCTCCCACCCGTAACCGGTTGGATATGAAATTACTTTTGCTGTCGAAGAAGCTGCTAAAACCCCAATAGGAGTAGGAGAGGAATAAAACGGCCCTCATTGGAGGATCACGTGGAGGATCTCATTTGTGACATAACACAGAGGTGTGCAAAGCTATGTCATGTTAGGTTGCCATGGTAGCCCTTGTGAGGTGACATCTTGTGACGGCATCTCATAGTGTTTTTTAAGGCGACACGTGTTTCCGTCGTCAATTTTGTATACTGGAGACCGCCACCTTGGTTTCTACGGTAGCACGTTGTTGCTATGTGACGCAAGTACACGCCTACAGAATGATGGGGGTTTGTTCTGGGAATGTGTTCGATCGAATAAGAGACAATATTTGTTTTTACTTGAAAACACTATACGTTTATTCTATATATAGCGGTCGCAGTTAGTATTTTTGCTATATACATTTATAAGATAATCAAAAATGGAGAAAATTTCAAAAACAAGCCCAATGTTGCAATTTTGTAAGAACAGTACTACGATAACAAATATTTTATTTGTTTCATGATTGATTCACGATCTGAGCAAGACACAATTACACAAGTGATTAACAAATAATTGAAAAATAAAGACCGGATAAAGAAAGGCAAACGAAAATGAGATTATTTGGAAATCGCAAAACGTAGTTCCAGAATTCATTCAACGAAGCTGGACAACGCGGGATAGCCTCATAATTTGATATTTTGTGTGTGTGGGGGGAGGGTGTGGGGGGGGGGTGGTGGGGGGGGGGGGGCGTTGTGAAGAAAACTTGAACGAAACATCACTTCAGCCACTTATTGGACGCATTCGAAATATTACAACGCGATCTGTTGCAGTGTTTGGGATGCAGGTGTTCAGAAAATGGGAGAATATACTACCGACGTATCATAACGCGATCTGCTGCAGTGTTTGAGGAAGAGGTGTTCAAGAAATCGGAGAATATACTCCAGACATTGTTTTCGTCAAACCTCCGGTATTTCACGTCAGATTTCCTAATAGTTTTTCACTGTTGTTTTGGATCACGAACGCTAAAATGTCCACGAGTTTTTACACCATTCAATGAAATATATAAACACTAGTGCACTGCTCCGATTTGGGTCCAATTTTTTTCCTCGCGTGGGGCGCGTGGAGTGCGCGAGGGATTATTATGAAATAATCCGCGCGGCCCTCGAGAGGATAAATAGATATTATCATAACAGTGTGTTGATCCGTGTCGTAGTATCACGTCGAGTTGAGGTGGCCAGATTTTCATCTGGCCACCTCAACGAGACGTGATGCGACGACAGGGATCAACACACTGTTATGATGATATGTTTATCATATGACATTGTTTCGATGTCAAATTCACCCAAATTTGCCATTTTAATTAATATGCGGTGAAAAGCCGGTTACAAAATAGCAGACGAAACAACAACTACTTCCCTAGTTTCGAAAACTATTCACGGAAACTCTCGGATATTTCCGTGGGAGTGTGGTATGGATTTTTGATTTCCGTAAGAGTGTGATATGGACGTTTGATCCGGAAAAATCTCACCCGGTGTGATACAACAGTTTGGAAAACACCGTCAAACAGTAGTGATATTCAGGGTAAAAATGTCATAGTCATATGATAAAAAATCGTACTCCAATCCGAGCAGTGAACCTTTGTATTTATTTTATTATCTCCTTATTTGTTTTCCCAGAAAAACCTTCTGTAATTGATTCCGTGTGTTACTTTCAAATCATGGCAAAACAAATAGTTTGTCATCGCTGAGAGTGGAATACGATGTGGGAGTGGAAAAATGAATGAAAATTAAGGCTGTCACGATTAATCGATTAATCGACTGTTGATCGGTCACGGCGAAATCGATTAGTATTTTTCGTTGTCGAATAATCGGTAAATTGTATCCTGTTTTAGACGTTTAATAATTAAAAGAAAATTTGATGAAAAAACTATTCTTTCTAAAGGTAAAGAGTTAAGAACATCGATGTTAAACCCCAAGACGCTGTTGGAAGCAATAGTCTTAAAGGTACATTCATCAAAGCTTTGATGTTCTGAACTTTTGAACCGTTAGTGTAATAATCAAGACCGGTCGGCAGTTGCGAAGTTCGCAACTGCCGACCGGTCTTGATTATTACAGTGACAGTTCAAAAGTTCAGAACATCAAAGCATTGAATGCACCTAAAAAGGATCGTCTTCGTTGTTTTCTTGAGGTAGGTCATCTGACTTGAACTTCATTTTTATCGACTTCAAAGAGAGGGAGAGAGAGTGTCGGGGGGGGGGGGGGGGGGGGGGGGTCGGGTCATTTAGGTACGATTAATCGTCGATTTTCTGCGACGATGAATCGATTCCTAAATTAAAAAATCGTGACAGAACCTAATGAAAATAAAATATTTTTTTTTGAATTTTCTCCGACCGAGGACGGCATTGGCGTCATGACGTTAACTACTTAGCGAGAATCGGAAGAAAAATGTGACGTTACACCACTTCAAATATTTATTAATCAGTACTTTTATAGTTTATTTTGTAACATAACATGTACCTGCATGAACAAATAAAATACAATTAATAGGGAATGTAATATCCATAGTTCTTAAATACATGATTACATTACAGGGAGATGGCATAGCCACGAGGGCTGCCTTCCTGCCATTCTGTATGTGTAATATTCCCGCGGCATCTGTTTCAGCTTTGTGGGTAGGATTGGTCACAGAATGGGAGGGGATATATATTGTTTACCTCAAATCTAAGGTATGAATCTCAATTTTTTTTTACGTTGCGCTTAGGACCACGGGTTCTAAAAGGCACCAACATTTACATGGTATTATCGTCATAAAGATAAATATTTACCGAGAATTTGAAGAAAAGGGTCTTATTGCATTACCTCAACCACAATTGCACCCGAGTGTGAAGTATTATACCAGGTATATTGTCATAGTTTGTTGTGTACGAGGTTCAAACAGTGAGAGAGTAAGTGTCAAAAACGTAAAAATGGCGAATTTTGCGTTAGACTAAAAAACAAAAAAAACAAAAAAATCTCCTAATTTTCGCAAATCTACAAAATACGAATTGTTTTGTGAAAGTCGGAAGCGTTTTAATTTTTTGAAATATGACCACTGTGACTTCGCCAATGGTTCGGCCATAATACTCGGGAATTTGCCAGGTCGGCCTAATATTTCTAATACGTTTTTTATTGAAGATCAGATTTCCAAAATTTGAAGGAAGGAAGCTTATACAGGAATTAATAAAAATAAACAAAACATAAAAATCTCATCATACAGAACAGATAGAATTAATTTTACCAGTTTTCAGAAAAAGAGACGATCTACAAATGTACCAAACTTCGCGTCATCGGTCCAGGGGAAGTGCACTAAACTGTGTCTCAGAAGAAAACCCCCCAAAACAAACGATCGCTAATAGTCAATGCAACTTCGTTGAGTGACTTAATGGTAAATTGGATCCAATGTTGCTGATTTTCGCGACAGGAGAATTTTTTGTTGCACTGTCCGAAGGAAAGAGGGCAGAAAAATTCGATCGGATCGCCACACTGTCGAAATTATTTGTCCTCTCGTTTGTTTTCGCATAATGGTACATTAGGCACAGTTATCCGATATACTGCACCAATTGAAGTCCGAACACTCGCTCTTGTTAAAGAAGCTGCCATTGCCACATCGTCCCCTGAGTTGCAATGTGTTCTATGTGCCTAGGGGCACATAGAACACATTGGAACTCAGGGGACGACATGTGTGTCAAGACAGGATCGTCTCCTGGCAGTCTCACATTTTATCCCTAAATAAGATAATACACACATGTTCTCATACAATAATGTACTTTGGGATAAGTAGATAGTTGCGAGATATTTAAAAACGATAAGAACGAACTGAACAAGAAAACGTAAGCGTTTTGAAATGAAATCAAAATGAGTTCTTGTGAAAAAGAAGGCATTTGGGCTACATTACCGCATGCACATTGTGTATCATTCCAAACCGCATACTGTTTCTGTTCAAAACTGTATGGCACGCGTACCACAAGAAAACGCTCGCTTCATGGAAAACCATGATTGCTACTTCCCCCTTCAGAAATTGCAAACCATATTTGGGCTAAAAATCTACCAGAGAGTTTATATATAGATAAACATATTGTTTCATAACCTAGAGAACATTTATGTCTCCAGATATAACCCAGTTCTGGCAGACATTTTAGCCCCCCCCCCCCCCCCCCCCCACAAAAAAAAAAATAAAAAAAAAATGCTGTCCAAAACTGTGGAACGTTTGATTTGTTGGTAGTTCAGTTTTCAATAGATGTATGACATTTTATCAGTTTTTCAACATTAATTTCAGAAATTCAGGACTTGGGATAGCTTCCGTCTGTGGCTGTATTGCAGGCGTGGTGTCTCCATATTCCGACCACTTGGTAAGAATTATTTATAAAGCATTATATAAAAAATCTTGCACTTCCCATTGCATTATCTTTTTCAAAACACAAAATGGCTTCTTGTTGGCCAACTGGAATGTTGCGTTATTCGTATCTGTTTACAGTACGGCCGCCGTGGATTGTCCACTTTCCACTAGTGGGCAATATTTCCACGGACGCAATATCTAGTTCTTGGGATCAGTTGCTAAGCCTACAGTTAAAACTAGAAGTTCTGTCATGAAATGCGCATAGATAGCACGTCGATTTGCGCGTTAATCTACGCGTTATCCTGTACATATGGCCTGTGCACAAGCAATGTTTCAACCAATGGACCTCCGGGTAACCCGGAGGTCCATTGGCAGAAACATTGCCTGTGTTTGCTATGAGTAACCAGGAGAACCTGCCGTGCTAGTGATGCAATTCGATATGGCAATTGCGCGCAATTCCTACACGCAATTATGCCTAGATAAGCGCACAGTTCGTGACAGGACTTCTAGTTTTAACTGTATTCAGTCAGAAAGAGAACATAATTCAGGACAACAAATGAATAAAAGTATCTATTCTATATTGTGTTCTGATTGTCGAGTTTTTCTCCACTATTGACTTTTCCGATGGACAAATCAGTCAGAACACATCATATTTGCCCCTTTGCCGGGTGGAATAAGTGACGAGAGTCCATACGGGTTACTCATTCAGCCCGCTCCAAGTAAGATAGTTTGGTCAGTTCATGCACAAACACTATAAAATCGTTAGTCCAGAACTGACTAATATTTCATAAACACCATCAAGGCATGCCAATGTCGAAGGCATACCTTCACATTGTAGTTGGAATATTAGTCAGTCGAGATAATAGTTAACCCTTTACCCAACGTAACGGCCAAAACCGGCCAGCGCTATTCACAAAAATCGCCAATTAATTTTCATTATTTTTTTATTTCTTAACTCAAAAGCATAGGTTATGTCCCCCTCTTTGGAACGAGTTTGTCGATATGTTTTTGAGACAAAAATGAAAAAAAATAGTTATTCAAGAATTGCGTTTGCAAGTGTTTTCTGTTTTTCATGTTAGGTAAAGGGTTAAACAAAACACAAAACGTCTTGCAAATGTTTTAGTGACACGTACTAGCTGTGAGGCAACTTCTTCGTTAATTAATACGCATCGTGCCAATATTCCAAATTAGACAAGCTGGACCCAGACAGCCCAAACCGAGTACTACAGCCCCCCCCCCCCCCCCCACCCGCCCTACATTTATATGACAGACTATGTGAATGGCACACAGACACCTTTCAAACCTAGTATATTTTTGAAAATACATGGTTATTAACAAGAGAGAATAGATATCCTTGGCTCCGATACGGATGGATACATACAAACTACAAAAACTATTGGGGTGGGGATATGTCACATACCCTATCTAAATCCTCTTAGTGTAACACCTGTAATAAGTGATTTGAAGGCGTTATATGCGTCAGACGTGATCTTGAGTATCATGCGATGTGTACTGATAAAATCGTAGCATTTGCCTTTTTATCTACTCGATCTATTGTTTGTGTTTTCGAACATTTTCGCAATGCAAATACGTTTCGTTGTTTTTTTAATTTTGTAGGCAAAAGTTGTGAGCTGGCTGCCGGGAGCTATTTTCGCCTCGTCATCATTAATTATCGCGTGGTTGCTGACATTCCTTCCGGAAACCAAAGGAAGAGAACTTCCACAAACCATCGAAGATATGAAACGTTTTTGGAAGAAAACTAAGAGGACGCGAGATGGTGTCTAGTCTTCATTTGGCATTTGTGTTTATTAATTGACAATTAGTGATCATTGTGCACGGAATTTCCCATGTCTTTTTTTGCTTTTTATTCTTCTTTCCAATGTTTTGTGTTCGTTTTGTTTTCCAGAATATTAATCATAACCCCGTTTCGCACCTGTTTCGAAACATAAATGTTCATGTTTTTCTTAGTGAAACGGAAAGCATAGAGCTAGAGGTGAATGATGACATACAGTGAAGTAATATTTTACCCGAAAGATGACTCAAATTTTATTGAGAGAGTGCAAGAGAAGCAATAACAAACATTAAATTCTTCGACCAGAGAGACTGAAAATAGAGTGAGCCACAAGTTAAATAGCTTGAATTTGGTCATCTCGGAGAGTAGCGATTTGATACAAAAATGCTGAATATCGATCATCGCAGAGGTTTACTATTCGCAATTTTAGTGAAGGAAGCCAGAAAATTCATAATAAAATCATGACGAACTGAGATTCTTTTTATTACATGGAGTGATTCATCGCATAATGATAAACAGAAAATTCAGAGAACAATTGAGTTCTACACCAGAAGCCATTTCCCGGCCGAATCATAGGCTACGTCAAAATGTCATTAACTGGTAGAGTGCTGGAAACCCTATTTTGGGCTCTACTAAAAGTGACAGGCAATAATTGTCTGCAGCTACATTCTGCTCGAGGAAGCCTTTATTGTCCATGATATGAATCAGATTTTTTTATACAATACCTTGCTCTCTGACATTTAATTGGATAGTGCCTATAAGGCACTATCCAATTAAATGTAATGGAGCAGTATATGATGAGCTTTGATTTGTTGTCAGAATAAAACTCAGCACTTTACCAGTTAAGGGAGTGGCTACAAGGTAAATGCGTGGTGTAGATTAATCAATATTTTCATCCTTAGGGCTGCACGTTGCAAATATTAATTGGTCTAACTCCAAATAATAAATATGGACTCTTCCAATTGCCATTGAACTGACATGGACGATACCACCAGTGTTCAAAGGGTTAAAAGGAACTAACTTAACTTCTTGGACTTATGTCACACACGCCGTCGGTGGCTCTCAAATGTCGGTAGGTCTGTATCCGTATCTTGGGTTCCCAGCATATCTAATTTTGAGTCCAGTACGTGCTAATTTAATAAAATGTCGGGTATTTATCGACAACACATTTCCTGCTGTTTTTTAATCTATAACCCACACTGACAAATACTCCAACTACATCATCAAGGCATTCCTTCGATGGAGGAATGAATTGTGGATGTCGTTGAAATATTTCGAGTGGTTACCGGTATGTTCGCAATCTGGTAGTAATAGTATGTCTGTTTTCAACTCTGAAACACCGTATAATTTCACCCGAGAATTAGGTGAGGGAGTTTACGACCCCTATTGGCTGGATCGCATGGAAAAACCCGGAAGGGACCAAGAGAGAGAAGTAGCGGAAAATGTGCCGGAACGGGGCCCATTGGGGGACTTAGTGTGGACCCACATATGACCAAGGAAGGGAAAGGTGGATGGAGAAGGTAAGTAGTAGGAGATGTACCCGAATGGGACTTCTATTGGAGGATATCATGGGTGGCCACGCAGAGGACCAAGGAAGGGAAGTAGTAGGAGAGAGATGAAACGGGGCCGGAGTTCTCGAGAATAATAAGTGTGTTCCTTTGTGTAAGAGCAATTTTATTAGCTCGGAATTTTCACAAACACTCGGTTTCTACCTATTTATTTCTGGTGGGATTTCCGGGGAGCCATTCTTATAATAGTAGCATGAAGTGTTATAAGGCGTTTTCGTACTATGTCTAACCTCAAATCCCTCTTGTTGTCATCTGAGTATGGAGCGGCCATGCCCCGTGGTACCGCATTTCCAGCATCCCTAACTAACAAACGACTGGTCTTAGGCGCCCCTCTTTAACGTATGAGGACCATGAAGAAATCCTTCAGTGAGGTATAACCTACCACCCCTCTTATCCTCATCTAGGTATGGAACGGTCGCGCCCAGTGGCTCCCCACATCCAGCACCCCTAACTAGCAAACAGGTAACCTTCGCCACCCCTTTTATCGTACGAGGCCACGATGGGCGTGAGAAAATCCCTTATGAGGTCTAACCCCCAGGCCTGTTATCTGGCCTTGATAACCACAGACATTTGCCAAATATGGATTTCGTAAAAGGGATTCCATGAGTGGGATTCCATAATTGTGACTCCATGGTCCTATACAGCTCCAGATAGTCTTAGCATCGGATTCTACCATTTCTTAGTATGTCTGCCCTATGATCGGCTTCCACTGCAGTCACCCAATACTATAGTGTTTGCCCTCCCTTTCAGCTTTGTACCATTTCTGGTTACTTGTAGCACTGCTAGAGAATTATCTAGCTATCTCGGATCCCCTATCGATTCCTTCGTCGACCAATCCATTAATCTAAGTCTGTATCATTCTACACAAGTCCTTAACCCCGCGCGCAGTGGAGTGCCTTACATATAAGAAACTGTCTGTTGATCGTATCGAGACTTGTATGTGCCACTATTATTCTCCAAACATCAGAACTAAATAAAGTAATTTGGGATGATAGTTTGGTTGTTTGGGAACCGTTAGGGACAAGTGAGAACTTCTGGTAGATGCCTACGGTACAGTAGTCTACTAATGGCTGCTAATGGTCGGAAAAAAACTGTCGTTTCGGGTACATCCTCTGTCACTTCCCTTCTCCCTTCACCTTTCCATTTCTTGGTCCCATGTGTGGTTCCACACTATCTCCTCCAATGGGCCCGGTTCGGGTACATCGGGTACATCGGGTACAAGCTGACGTCCCCCATGAGATCCATCCCATCCCAGAGAGGCCGTTTCGTCCATCTCCTACTATTCATCTGCCAATATAAAAATGCGAAAGTACAGACAATCATCTACATTTTTGTTTATTTGCTATCCTCTGGGTGTGAATTGACGATTTTTTATTCGTGAGGCCTCGACCACTCACATAAGTATATGGCAACCGGATTACCATCTGGCCGGGAAAGAGACCATTTCGGTGATCACAACATACGATGGCTCATAACTGATATAAGTTAAAGATTTATTTCCAAAGAATTGTGCATCCCTTTTGGAATCTCCTGTTTTGACATATCCGACAAAAAAATACGACTTTTAGATAAGGCTGTCACGGTTAATCGATTAATCGACTGCTGATCGGTCACGGCGAAATCGATTAGTATTTTCCGTTGTCGAATAATCGGTAAATTGTATCCTGGTTTAGACGTTTAATAATTAAAAGAAAATTTGATGAAAAAACTATTCGTTCTAAAGGTAAAGAGTTAAGAACATCGATGTTAAACCCCAAGACGCTGTTGGAAGCAATAGTCTTCCAGGTACATTCATCAAAGCTTTGATGTTCTGAACTTTTGAACGGTTAGTGTAATAATCAAAACCGGTCGGCAGTTGCGAAGTTCGCAACTGCCGACCGGTCTTGATTATTACAGTGACAGTTCAAAAGTTCAGAACATCAAAGCTTTGAATGCACCTAAAAAGGGTCGTCTTCGTTGTTTCCTTGAGGTAGGTCATCTGACTTGAACTTCATTTTTATCGACTTCAAAGAGAGGGAGCGGGAGGGGGGGGGGGGTCATTTAGGTATGATTAATCGTCGATTATCTTCGACGATTAATCGATTCATAAATTAAAAAATCGTGACAGCCCTACTTTTAGACAATTGATGCCAGAAATCATCTGAAACTATACTACAGAAATGTCTCCGTGGATTCGTGTGCAGTGTGATATCGTGATTAACCGGTGTTCGGCAATCGCATCTGACATCAGCCGCTTTTAAGGGAACGTCCAACCTAATTTTGGTCAAATTTCATGTAATTTTCTTTCAAGTCTAAAAAAGGCCCAAAATGAATAACCCCAATAATTTATATATCAAAATGCTTGGAATGAAACATAGAACATGTGGAAATTGACATGTGCCATGGAACTGCTGCCATGTGTGAATAACACCACCTGAAAGTATGCTATGGCATAAATAAGAGAACAAAATTTTTACAATAAAATACCTCAAAATAAAATAACAGCTGTATTCTATAAACATTGAAGTACATATTCGAAGAAATCTTTTCCTAATTCATGAAAGTAATAAAGATTGAGACCAAATGTTATAAGTGAAGTGCTCACTAGTGTATTAAAATTTCTCTTGTGTTAACACTTGCTTTACGCCATGTAAATGGTTAAAAGTGAATAAATGAAATGAAATGAACTGATTGAAGGCAGACATTTTCTTTTGCTTATGTTTGATTTGGGGAGTTCAACAAAGGTCAACTTGAAGGAGTCCACCAGAAGAACTATGGAAGGACAAAAGAGTGTCTCCCAATATAAAGATGTATGTGTCACTGTAGTGGTTTGAATAGAAACTATGATATTCTGTTATGTAGAATGCACTGCAAAGTTATACATTGTAGTTGAATAAATATATTTACAAACCCCTTGCACCGTAACCCCTTTTATCCTATACATCAATTTGATAGTGATTAAATTGTTAAATTTGTCTGTCTTATCAATAAGTATAATAGCTTTGTTTACTCTTGAACACCAATATTCTCATGATATCTGTTGGAGAAGAAATAAGGGTAACTGTAACCTGTCACTGCAATAAACCATCTAATGTACTTAAAAGTACACTGTTATTCAAAACACATCAAATCAATCTTACATAACCATTATTTCATGTACTTTCTCCGAGGAAGCTTATTGACATATTGAGATCAGAAGGGCACATCCAAAGGGTCTCACATATTTGTTTCAAGAACGCAAAGCAATCCCGAAAAGGTGACAAGTGAGCTCCATTTGACGCACAAAATTTCCCGGGGGGTGGGGGGTGGGGGGGCTCTCTTCCTTGCATGACTCTACCTCCGGCACTCAAGGCATATGCCATTTTTCTCAAAGTTTAACTCTTTTTTTCTTTTTGAAGATCCTGACCACACATGTTCCAAACACTATCAGACAGGTAACCATCCAAATAAGTGTATCTGCAAAAAATCATGTTACATTGCAAAACATACTTTTTAGACTTTAAGTTCTGGACCATTTATGCTTCTTACTTCCAACTATAACACTTAATTTATCGATTAATGGGCGAATAGAAAAGTCCTGCCATAATCAACATTTTGAGTTCCATAAGCCTTCATAACAGCTCCAAAAAAGTGGCAAACATCAGATTGGTTGCTTTATATAGAATATTCACTAGGTTGTTGCTTAATAAGTAATAGGAACAAAATCTTCACCAGAAATATTTTGTAGCAATACATTTGAGGGTATTAGCGGGCACTTTCCAACAAATTGTAACAAATCAACTAGTTATAAACAAAATGTTCTAACTCAAAAGAGTGAAAAAGTACCACAACTCTGAAAAAAATAAAGGAAGAAACACATGCTACAGCAGCTACACAGGCATTGTTTCCCCATGATGCTCGATCACAACACCAAATATCCTTCAAATTGGAGTAGCAGTGGTTGAGATACAAGGGAGAATGTTGGTACATGTAATGATGAATGGATAAGACTAAGACTAAGAGGACAGAGGTCACGACTGCACGACCCTAGATGCACTTTTGATTGTACAACTTCCAGGTCTGGGGCATAATAATCGCAAAGACACCCACCTTATCAAATCATAATTTCAGTAAAATAAAAGGAATTATCAATTTTAATTAATTTATAGATGATGGGAAATATTTGGCTTCTTTCGCCTTCTCGAACTAGCAATTACCACAAACAATATCAGTTTGATTCCGACAAACGAAACTGAACGCATGTGGTCTGGTTAAAAAGTAACTCGGCATGGATAATGAAGAAATTGCGAATATTTCGTGTATTTCATTTGTTTAAAAGCCAATTGCAGCTAATTTTGACCGTGGATTCGATGATTCGTTTCGGTTTTGACCACACGGTCACGCTGACAGCGTTTATGTTTATTGTGATATGCAAATTGGGAGATAGTTTCCGGTGAAGGAGATTTGTCACGTTTGTCAGTGTAAAACGATGACAAAAGACACTGATCGACGCTTGTGTTAGTATGGTTGGTTGCAAGAAAAAACTAAATTCTCCGCATCGTCCAAACACACCTTATTTAAAAGCACGAATGCATCATTTTCAACCCATCTTGAATCGGTCCTTTGCCGACATCAACACAGTTCGTGGAGAAGATCCATGGTAACTGTGAAGTAAATAACTTCACAACATCGGGAGAATTCAACACGCTCAATATTGTTCCAGTCCAGATCACTTGGAATATACTTCGTGAAAATGTGATTTCTGAAGCATTCTGCTTACTTTGTTATGAATATTGCCTTATTTTATGTGTATCGTCCCGATTTTATACACTCGGTTATTTTTTACAAGTGGTTCATGTTGTCTTTCTAGTGCTCAATAATTCAGATTGTTTGTCAACACAAAAGTTCAGATGGCCTGTAAACATGAGAGGGAATTTCGAACCATATTTTGCAGTTATGACATTAACAGCTCAAGTATTTGCTGTCACCTGTTTGCAAATCCGCCCATACATTGTCTCGAACAAATAAAGGGCGTGATCACGACCTTGCATTCTTACGATTGCCCAAATTGAGTCTTTCTGCAAGAACCACATCGTAATCACATGGCCGGAATAAACATCATTGAAACATGGCCACACACGGAACATCCAAAATTTGTGTTGGTGTTATTACATTCAAACATCAAAACCCACCAGAGTGTGTGTCAAAAAGATCCTTTCTCCGAGTCTGTAGTATGTTATCATTATAGTGAGGACATGGCTTTCGAATTACCGATTATTTTGTGGTTTTACCGGTTCGTTACTTATGTCATTGGCAAATTAATCTTCTTCAAAATCATAAAATTCACTTTTTTTTTCCTGACACAAAATATATGTACCTTTTCTATGCACTTTACTCATTATTTTTATATATAATTTGCTTTTCCTTTCTTCTCTTATGTGTTTCTGAGGCATTGGGAAAATGTCAACAAATTGACCAAAGTTAGGTTGGACAACCCCTTAAACCATCTGTTGGCGATCGGTAGAGGTGTTTGAACATCGGTCCTTGCCAATAGTTATATGGAACACCAATGGATTAAAATTGTTTGTATTCACGTTTGATTTACAATCTCACACAAGCAGTAACAAACTTATTAAATTGCCACAATCGTTGGCAGGATTCAAGAGTGGCCTAATCTCATTGATTTGTCTGATCTTCCACTTGCTTGTTGCTCATGACATACACCCCACGTGTTGTATGAGGAATGAATGAAATGAGATAGCAGAAATAAGTTAACAGCGCAGCATCTGTGATCAAAGACGCTGAGCTGTTACGTTGTTTCCAATTGTGTCGTATTTTTATTTTAACACACACACTGATATACTCTTCACGTCAACAAGCCAATCAACCTCACTGCACTGTAAAAGTAACCCTATTCTATGCATTCTTAAGCGTGCTACTCCTTTTGGTTGTTACTATCTGATATCGGCACTCACAACCGCCAGACTGTGTGTTCAACTAATCGGCAAGTAGATGACGGTCGCAAATCATTATCGGTTAATCACTAGCAGTACAGTTAAAACTAGAAGTCCTGTCCTGAAATGGGCACAAATAGCGCGTTGATCTGCGCGTTAATATACGCGTTATGAGCATAGTAAGGCTATCAAATTATGTACATATCGCCTGTGCACAAGCAATGTTGCAGCCAATGGACCTCCGGGTAACCCGGAGGTCCATTGGCCGAAACATTGCCTGTGTTTGGTATGAGTAACCAGGAGAACCCGCCATGCTTTGGATGCCATTTGATATGGCAATTGCGCGCAATTCCTACACGCAATTAAGCCTAGATATGCGCGCATTTCGTGACAGGACTTCTGTTTTAACTGTATGTCACCGGGCGCAATAATATTAGATTCCAAACACTAATTACACGAATAATTATCACAATTTTAATTAATAAAGCAGCAGGTACACCGCGGCGCTTCAATAATTAACAAATTGCTGCGGGTGATTTTTATTATCTGGTAAACGCATGCGTAGCCATCTACCCCCCCCCCCTCCCCCCTTCTTGGATTAATACCAGTGCAGTGTCTGTATCCAATGTACTCTCTTATTCACAATTGAATCACAGAGAAGTGCAACGCATATCATCGAAAACGTCCATTTAAAAATACTACATCCTGATATTCATTTAGTTATTTTTGTTGTTATTTTTTTCTGAGAAGATACATCAGACAAATTACCCACGTTTCCAACTCAGTTTTTTTCTGGTGTAGAATGCCCTTGTATACTCTACTGATATGTACCAAACCTGACAAGACCTGATCGAGCAGAGCACAGACTATTCTTGTCGGTGAATGTTGCGATAGGGACAACGCATAATCAACATACTGACTTAATTGCTGTGAGCAGGGCGTGAACCGAACATTTCCACAGCGTCAAGATGCCTGAGGATTAGTCAACAAAACCCCCGGAATGTTTTTGATTTTTTCACCCGTGCCCAAAATACTGATAAAATAATTTTAAAAAGTCATATTAATTATCAAAAGAGTGACTCGAGGAAATGGAATATATTCATTTTTTCACGATAAAACAATCCTTTTACGATAGAAAAGTTTCCAACGGAATGATTAAAGAATCGCAAAAATCATGAATAGATCGGTAATATCAATGACAAGATTTCAAATAAAAAAATCGAACTCCATACTCGGACAAAGCACATTTAACCATTTCGTCTCCTATGTGTTAGAAACACCCCAGAAAAAAATGCACGTAAAATCAATAAGCTTCCATTTAAAAATATGCGGGGAAAATCGGTTACATGACGGCTTGTAACCATATAAGCCAAATCGTGAATTTTGGCAATAAGTTGTTTCCAAAGATCTGTGAACTGCAGAAATGGTCACACCTTTTATCAAATTTGCAAGGCGACGGAATTGGAAACGCTGAATACATTCACGAGGGGGACGTAACATTGACAATCCCATTAATGCGAGATAAAGTCGAAATTGCAGGACAACTTTTCAATTTCCTTATCTTGGGATGCCACGTTTAGAAATGGATCACTACGCCTCTGTTTCGTAATATTATAATTTGTTTTTTGTCGATACGTAAAATATTAAAGTAGACAAAGAGCTTTCAAAACAGAAATATATCCATACAGGCATTAATGTTAATCGTCATACTTGTATTTGTACTAAAATATCATTTGATTGAAGACCGAACAATATTAATCACAACTTTATGTTTCCATTTCCATGTTTGTCTGCTACCCAAATGATTTCAAAATAAGAGAACAAGGCCTTTAGCTGTCGATCTTCAGTGAAATTTGGGAACACCATAACGTGAACTTTCTTTGCCAGGCAATTATATTCAGTGTTAAATCGATATTCTTCGATCGTTTCGCTCAACCGTTGTAATATGAAATCGGAGCCACAGAAATGGCTCATCTACATTGAATCCATAAACAACAACACTTCCATCGTGGTTACAGAGGTTAGATCAACGAAATGATGCCCGGACGCTTATGAAATTACAGATAAATGAACTCATTAACCGGAATAATAGTGGTTTTGCTCATGCCTTTCATTGGCAGCCCATCAAATTGGATTCAGTCAATAAAGACACTATTATTGTTGTAAAATCCGTCGGTTCTATTCCACCTACCCAGAAACTGACTACACGGGAGGGGGGGGGGGGGGGGGGGCGGGGGGATGGTTTCAAAACAAATTATGCGAAGTAAAGCACAGAATGAACAAGCACAATCTAAACCAAACCAGTTGGTCGATACAAATTACTTTTAATGTGGGACTGTTAATATTGATGGTTGTTCCAATCTGAGTTGCCGTAGTGCACTTTATTTGTGCATTTAAATGGCAGTTGTCATAACTGAACACCAGAAATTACCCACATGATACCAAATAAATAAATTAAAGTAGGATTTCCCTAGTTCATCAGTGAAATCATTTTTTTGTGAATTCTCCAAGAACATTAAACCATCTTCAACAGAATTACAGTACGTGGATAGTGGATTGTAACTAAATCACCCGCGGAGTGGAGTTATCACCCAAGCTATAACTTTCAAATTTTATATATATCGACAAAAAACACAAGCAATGTTTCAGCCAATGGACCTCTGGGTTTAACCCGGAGGTCCATTGGCTGAAACTTTGCTGGTGCTGGGTATGCTTTTCAACAAATTTACAATTATTGTTCAGGTGGAAGCTCCACTCTGCGGGTGATTTAGTGATAATACACTCTCCACGTACTGCATGAGGTTTAATTTCTACAAAATATTCACATGGCGCAGTTTCAATTTTTCATTCTTGAAGTAACTTGTGCCTCCATACCTGTTGCCTGTTGCTCTGAATTGCACGAAGTTGAGCCCTCCTGAATTGTCTTCGTTAAAACAACAACAAAGCAAATTTATATTATTATTTATTGGTGTTTAAGGTCACATACTTGTGCACAATGGCTAATCGTGACCATGACAGTTTTACGGGTGGAGGAAGCCGGAGTACCCGGAGAGAACCACCGAGCAACGACGAGCAGCTGTCAGCTCTCCAACATCGTAACTCTGAACTCTGAACCGCAGCACAGTCAGGGTTAGATTGGTTGAAGACATGCGCACCATCGACGTGCAGTACGCCTCAATACATAGCGTCATCGTGCCCCCCATGTAGGCAATCGGGGTGAAGTGTCTTGCCCAAGGACACAACGCGGTTGCCGCAGGTGGGATTCGAACCGAGGGCCACTCGGCTTGCAGCCTGCACCTCTACCAACTGAGCCACCGCCCCCCCCCCCCCCCCCACCCCCCAACAAAGCAAAATTGCAGCATTTGGGAATTATAGATACCATGGAATGGAGTTAGTCTTACTGTTCATTCTTCTCATCAACGACGAAAATATATATCTGGGTCTGTACTAGAAGTATTGCAAAATTCAACCATTCACCTATTTTAAGGTAGTTTATTGTCAAAATTGTGGTCTCTTACGTATGCCATAGAGGACTTTTAGGCAGTGGTCCCAAGCATACGACAGCTGTTCCATAGCAAATTTCAGTTGGCAAATCGTCGCCTGAGTGCTAGAATGTCCTATGTCCCATAGGGGAAATAATATACCGTTCCATAGGGGACATAGGACATCCTAGCACTTAGACGACTAAATGTTCTATGTTTCTTCCCAAACATTGGTTATATAATACACTGGAATCATTTCTTTTTAGCCATTTTTGGACTTTGGAAAAACAATTCCTGAAATTTGACCAAAGTAGGGTTGTTATATAAATAAGGAAAACCAGTTTACTTTGAACGTCTTTTAGTCTGATATTCCATAAAGCAAAATTAAATAATACGCATAATCCTATTGAACCATGCATTCAAGTGTGGTGCATTGTTAACGTACAAACTGTTAAACGCTAGCATTAATATGTTGATAAAGCATTAGTACAATGCCAAATCTTTCATAATGTGGCTATTGTAAACTGGAAGTATCGCTTACGAAACCGCACTTAGACAACTGGCTTAGGCAAATTTGTTACGAATTCGGTGTTCAGTCGATTCGAACATTTTTTTGTTCGTTCGAGTCGAAAGTCGAGTGGAACAAAATCATATTCTCAGGGGCCTAATCTCAGGTTCAATTTGTACTACCACCTCAAACGCAGAAACCAACACAACCATACATGTCTGTATCACATATACCAATTGTACAGTCTCAGGGGCCTAATCTCAAGTTCAGTTTGTACTACCACCTCAAATATAGAAATCAGCACAACCATACATGTCTGTATCACAGATACCAATTGTACTGTCTCAGGGGCCTAAACTCACGTTCAGTTTGTACTACCACCTCAAATGTAGAAACCAACACAACCATACATGTCTGTATCATATATACCAATTGTACAGTCTCAGGGTCCTAATCTCAAGTTCAGTTTGCACTACCGCCTCAAACGCAGAAACCAACACAACCATACATGTCTGTATCACATATACCAATTGTACAGGTATCACCTCCTCTCATAACGCCTAATCTCAAGTTCAGTTTGCACTACCAACTCAAATGCAGAAGCCAACACAACCATGCATGTCTGTAACACAGATACCAATTGTACAGGTATCACCTCCTCTCATAACGCCTAATCTCAAGTTCAGTTTGCACTACCAACTCAAATGTAGAAAACAAAACAACCATACATGACTGTATCACAGATACCAAATGTACAGATACCATCTCCTCTCATAACGCCTACACAATCGGTGCAGACACCTCACCGTGAACACACTGATTATTACAATCAGATTAATGCACCACCTGAGCATCATTATAAAAGGTATGAACGTGACAATTCACCACAACCTCTGAAGTCACCTAAATCCCTGCCGTATGATGGAAAAGGTAATTGGCAAGCCTTTTTCTCTAAATTCGAAACGTATGGAAAAATCCAACAATAGACAGCAAATCAGTGTAAAACAAACTGTCTGGAAGGAAAAGCTAGCGAGTACTACTCGCTTCTTATGGACAGAAATCACAATCTAGAATATTATGATGTTAGTCAAAAGATCGAAGAAGGTTTGGAATTCATGATCTCCCTGAAACGTCACAAATGCGTTTCGGACAAACTCACCAAACAATAAAGGAATCACTTGAGTTGTGTGGCTTAAACAGCACAAATGCGTTTCAGATAAACTCACCAAACAATAAAGGAATCACTAGAAGTGTATGGCTTAAATGAATCACTAGAAGTGTATGGCTTAAATGAATCACTAGAAGTGTATGGCTTAAATGAATCACTAGAAGTGTATGGCTTAAATGAATCACTAGAAGTGTATGGCAACTAACTCAAGACCTTGAAGTATTGAAGAAAGAGACAATTGATAAAATTAGACAGTTCCAACACACTAATCAAGCTACTGATGTGAGTTCGCGTACCTATACTCCAAATGACAAACTTAAAACGAAAAAGTACCAAAAGGGATCCTAGTCAGCATCCAGATTGTCAATGAAATCTGTCAAACTCCCATTAAAGCTATTAATACACCTGTGCATGGAAAGCAATCACACAGATATGTTGGACCGCATTAGGATTCAGGCTATTACTCAGTTGATATACGCGCAGCCAATCCTGCTGGAAAGCATTTGGAGTTTCCTATTAATCATCAGCGCATTTAGGTACTTGAAAGCCAAATGACACAAGTCCTCAGTAAGGTCGAAAACAGAGACCTAAATCCAATTCAAGTAACTGCAGCAGGTTTCGATACATTTCAGTTAGAAATTAATGAAGATGCAAATTGTATGAACGGAACGGAAATCGTTGACGGACTACTTTTAAATAGTAGCGAAATTTCTCTGGAACTTTCTGTAAATAGTGCAATGCATTTACAATTTGATTGGCTAACGATAGGTGAAAATCGCCCCCTGAGTTCCATTTTGTTCTATGTGCCAGTAGGCACATATAACGCATTGGAACTCGGGGGACGAAAGAGTAACACAAGTTCCCCTCACAGATTTGATTGGCGATAAAATGTGTTCTTTTGTGTTGATAGTTGTCAAATGAATTGCTAAACGTCCTCCTAATAATTGTTCTTTTTATAGACGCGAAGGCGTGTAATAAACACAGAACGACACGCATGTGAACGGGTTAATCGATATGGTACTTGTGCCACCGCGGAAGGATAAAACTCGAGGCCTGCGGCCGCCGTTCCATCTTTTCGATCTGGCACTCGTACCATATCGATTAACCCATTCACACGCATGTGTCGTTCTCTGTATAACCTAATGTGCATATTCATAAATCCACTGATTCTGAGATTAATAATTCCTCAGTGGATGAAAATATAGATTTTCAATTGGACATTCAGTTTCCAATTATTGAACAGTGTGATGAAATTATTTTGAATGGACCCTCATTTCTGGAAAATGTATTTAGTCATGCTGATATAAAAAAATTCTGTATCGTCAAATGTGTTTGAAGTTAACACATTGAATGATTCTAGGACAAGTGTTTTGTCCAATTTGGATGATTTAATTTCTACAAAACTTTTCTAGAGGAACGAAATATTCCAAATGGTCTGGTTAATTTCAATTCTCAAAAGAAGAGAAATTGTGGATTTCAAACCAAGTCGCTTGACGTCTGATATATATTTGCGTCAACTGACATCAGATTCTGTGTTTACTGTTTCAGAGGGAACGGGTAATTAAACAAAACTCAGGCTATCGTTGATACTGCAGCACAAGCAACAATAGTTTCGGAAACATTTTTAAACAAATTTAAGGAGAACACCCTTAAAATTAAAGAAATCACTGTAAGTGGAGATGGAAAAGATATGAACGTAAAGGGTAACATAATTGAACCAATTCCATTCACTATTGAATCAGATTTCATGAATCAATTTATGTTGCACCAATGTAAGATGATATGTTACTGTGCTTAGATTTTTCTAAGTAAGCATAATGTTATTATATCACATGAAACGTCGTTAATTTCGACGTAACGACCCATGTCTTATTTCCTGATTATCAACTAGTGTCTAATCGGCGCGTGTATTCTTGTGCGTGGTTCACATGACGTCAATTACGACAACAGGTGCAAGTAAGGCGCATTCATGACGTCATGGTGTGAAGCGTCTGAGCCAACGAACTGATTGTCGGTTGTTTTGGGAGAATTTAGCGACAATGAATTAAATAAAAAGTGTAAAAAAGATTCGAAAATTAATGTGATATACAGAATCTTTAACTCGTGATGTTTGGATATAAGATTTTTTGAAACTCGTTTTATGAATTCGATTCACAACTCGCCTAAAGGCTCGTCGTGAATCAAATTCATCAAACGAGTTTCAAAAGATCCTATATCCAAACATCACGAGTTTGAGATCATCTATGTCTTCTAAGTCGAAAAAGTCGGTCATAACTCTGTCAAAAAGTACCAGACCAAGCCCACTCACTATCAATCCCAAACTGTATTATGTAGTTATACACCTATGTATAGAATGTTGCTTCGTTTCACTTAGGGAAACTAATGTTATCGCCCGAAAACCATCTGTTTCGAACGGACAGACAGACAGGGTAGCTACTATATACTCCTTCGAAATTTTTTGGTGAAGCATTAACCCTTTACCTAACCTGAAAAGCAGACGACACTTGCACAAATAATTCTTGAATAACTATTTTTTTCATTTTTTGTCTCAAAAACATAGGTTATGACCCCTCGTTGGAACGAGCTGGACGAGCTCGTTCCAACGAGGGGACATAACCTATGTTTTTGAGACAAAAAATGAAAAAAATAATGAAAATTAATTGGCGATTTTTGAGAATAGCGCTGGCCGGTTTTGGCCGTTACGTTAGGTAAAGGTTTAAAATTGGGCTCCAACGGTGAGTGAGTCAGCTCAAACATCATCTCAGGGACTTGAATCTGATGATGATTGATCCCCCAAAGGACACTCAAACAAAACCAAACATCAAAAGTTTCTGACTGATAAATCTGAAGAACTTAGATTTTTAAATATTCCTCATATTTATATAGAACTTGGTAAATTCGAAATGCATCTCAATGGATAATTAGTTTCCCTCAAACCAGAGCCATATGTTGACCAAAACGTGGCTCAAGTGACTGTGTCGAAACGAACAGTGATTCCACCAAATAGTGCGGCCAGGGTAAAATAATTATAACTAAAACATTTTCACAGTTTTTGAAGATTTTGATACCTCGGCCATTGTATGGTTATTCAGAGAATAGAAGACTTTTGCTTGTCAATATTTTAGAGACTTTTTTCACATTAAAAATTGACTCACAGACGGGGACGGCCACTGAAGTAGATGAATTAGTTAAAAAAAACCTTCGAAATTGAATTAGAACATGTAAATATCCAGATTCAGAAATACTTGAACATTTTACTGAACTATGGCAAAAAGCTATTATAAATTCGAAGTAGATAAAAATAAATTATGGAAATTATTGATGAATTACCATGTCATTTTTGCCTCTACTGAATTTGATTTGTGTCATTTTTGGCAATTAAAATAAGATAGACACAAATAATACCATACCCATAGAATGAGAAGAACATCAATATTTTTAGCATCTGAATAAAATGATGAAAGCTCAGGTTATAAAACCATCAATTTGTGAATGTCCGTCAGTCCCTGTGTTAGTTAGAAAAGGGGACGAGAGAGTACGATGGTATATAAACTGCCGTGCCCTTATTTCATTGTCAACTGAGGATATACAGAGGATAGAGAATGAGTGTTTTTCTCATATAATATTTATGAAACGAGTCTAAGAATTTTCCGTTTTGGCGAGCCTCTGGCGAGCGCAAACGGAAAATTCGGACGAGTTTCATAAATATTATATGAGAAAAAACACTCATTTCATATTCTATTTATCAGATGACACACACACGCACAAATTAACCACTTCGTATGACTTTTTAACCGATCACCTAACTTGAGTTGCAGACGGCACTTGGAAAAAACATCCTCGTATAACTAACAATTTTCATTTTTTGCTTCCAAAACATAGGTTATGACCTCTCATTGGAACGAGCTCGTTCCAATGAGGGGTCATAACCTATGCTTTGGAAGCGAAAAGTGAAAATAAAAAAAAAAAAAAATGAATGGTGTTTTTCTTGCAGGTAAAAGATTAATACAATATAACCCACCCCAAAATAGGACAGATAACGTAAATTCTCTCTACTGAAATTATGCAAATGTCACCTAGTTGTATTTTATTTAGCCAATCATATTGTCCAGTTTTGAAATTGACCAATGAAAGCTCCCAACTCTCATTAGGCAAATTATGAAAATGAGGCCCAGTTTTATTTTGTTCAGCCAATCAAATTGTCTAGTTTTGAAATTGACCAATGGAATTGACAGAAGGCTTTATTTATCACTGATTAATATGAAAACAAAATATCAAATGTTTTAAAGTGAACAAAACGGACGCGTCATTTGATAAATATATATATTCATTACCAATCATTGAAGAATGCTTAGACACTTTCCCCCAAAATTACAGATTTTCTAAGCTTGATACTTAAAATATATAATATGATTTCTTGGAATTACCCATTACTATAGAACCTTTATTAAAGACTATGCATAATTATTCGAACCTCTATACAAAATTACTGGTAAACAATCCTTTGTTTGGAGTGAAGCACAAGAAAGGGGTTTCTATGAAATTAAGAAAGCTCTAGGTACAGTTCCAGTTCTGGCCTTGCCTAACAAAGATCCATTTATACTGGATACCAATGCCTCAAATTATGCAATCGCTGCAGAATTGATGCACATGACCAGGAAAAGGTAATGCTTCTCATTGCAGTTTTGTGCTAAGCCTTGAACAATGGGGGCATTGCATCACCGGAAAATAACTTTTAGAAGTTATTAGGTTCAAAAGACAGTTTTGGTTTCACCTGGCAGGACGCCCGATATTTTTTAGAATTTATCATAGCAGTCTAACGTGGTTAACCCTTTACCCAACGTAACGGCCAAAACCGGCCAGCGCTATTCTCAAAAATCGCCAATTAATTTTCAAAATATTTTCATTTTTTGTCTCAAAAACATAGGTTATGACCCCTCGTTGGAACGAGCTCGTCGAGCTCGTTCCAACGAGGGGTCATAACCTATGTTTTTGAGACAAAAAATGAAAAAATTTAGTTATTCAAGAATTTTTTTTGCAAGTGTCGTCTGCTTTTCATGTTAGGTAAAGGGTTAATAAATGACAAATCACCCTATTCGTCGTAAGAAATCTGTCAGTATAACGTTATTATTTAACATAGAACTGGAAAAAACAAGAAAATGCTGATGCATTATCTAGGATTCCTCAAACTGACAATTCACGTGACAATTATTGTAGTAATACAAAACCTGAGAATCTTTCCATGCCAGGACTGTACATATTGTTCAAAAGCTCTCAACAATTGGGATAAATTTATAAAGGACATAGATTATGACGTCCCACTATCT
This sequence comes from Pictodentalium vernedei, assembly GCA_031216915.1. NCBI lineage: Eukaryota > Metazoa > Mollusca > Scaphopoda > Dentaliida > Dentaliidae > Pictodentalium > Pictodentalium vernedei. Next base: position 521,198,791 of record CM062293.1, read on the forward strand.
AGTATTAATTTTAAGATAGAACTTACATTTCCTGAAATATTTCATTTGAATGAGTTTCAAAATTTAACTGTAAAGAGCGAGGTAAAATCTACCCAGTGATTAGTGGGGTCATATAGTTGACCAGTTACACGTCCTGAACTGACTTTGAACACAAATGAAATGTTACAACGTGACACCTTACAATGGGAACCAGGAGATGAGTTATATCTCAAAAAGCATGTGAACAATCCCTATCTGAACAAATGATCATGGAGGGACGATAATATCCGGCATCGACATGAACGGCAATAAACTATTTCGTCTAGAATGCAATCCGGAATACGATTCGAGTGCAATCAGACGGAAATGTGTAGACTAAAGTCGAGAAAACGGCCGATGTGATGAAAGGTTATATGGACATGAGGGAAAATAGAATCACGAATCTACCCCTGATCCCGTGTTCATGATGAATGCCTGTACTATAATTTGAATGACAGAAAACTTAGGATATGTGAGACAGTTGATCAAAGTGTGGGCCGACAGAAGTGGTACATTAGATTCTGGCAAATCAGAATGGTCGTTCGGAAATGGCGGTAAATGGACCGATACATGGGCAGGCAGGATATACACATGTCAATAGGAGTATACATCATTCGAATGAGTCTGAATTATAATGACTTGGGAAATAAAGCAGTCATCAGCGTGGTTGTAAAAATGGCATAGAAAACAATAGATATAAAGTCGGGAAGATGGAGAATCAATATTCTTACAGGAGAAAATTCGAAACACCTTTGAGAGTTGAACAAGATGATAGAATTAATTTCAAGACGATTAATTATAATGCGTCCAGCCCTCTTTTTAAAGTGTTTAAAAACAATTTTAAAGTTTTTTTTGTTTTTTTTTTAAGTTTTTTTTTTAAATTTTCCATTAAAGTTTTCTTTATATTTTAACAAATATTATTTTTACTTCCCCATCCGATTGAAACGTAAACACTTTGCCAGTTGTGACAACTGTGAACACTTCTAACGGCAACGGACGTTGCATCTTGAGCATAATGTCCAGACCGGTGTTCTTGAGTTTCTCGCTCTTTTTACCGATGCCGAACTAAGTTAGGATTGTTTATTTGCATATGTGGTGATATTACGATTTGAAGTCTGCGGTATCGCCATACATGCTAGAAAAGTTGTTCTTCCCGATCGATGCATTGTAATCTGTGGCCAGATATCTCGAGTGTTTGAGAAACATCTGCATATTTCTCAAGTTGCAATGATCGAATAGAGATTGATTCTTATTTTGAGATTCGATTGAGTCCTCTTAACCCTTTACCTAACATGAAAAGCAGACGGCACTTGCCAAAAAAAATGATTGAATAACTATTTTTGTTTCATTTTTGTCTCAAAAACATAGGTTATGACCCCTCATTGGAACGAGCTCGACGAGCTCGTTCCAATAACGGGTCATAAGCTATGTTTTTGAGACAAAGAAATGAAAAAATAATACAAATTATTTGGCGAGTTTTTAGAATAGCGCTGGCCGGTTTTGGCCGTTACGTTGGGTAAAGGGTTAAAATCCCACTATTATAAAACGCAGTCGTTCTGAACAAGATTTCATCTACAGTCTCCAACTGAATTGAGGGGACGTTGGAACTTTCGTGACATTGTCTTGTCTCATTCTGAATCCCACTGGAAATCTGTTTTTCGATTCGATTAACAGTTTCATTCCTTCCCATCATTTGGAAGCATGTGTAGCATGAACTGTCATAAATTGCTCAAATACACCTTTCCGACAACTGTTTTGGCAGCTCTCATGATGGCATAATCTCCATTTTTAGGAACGAGCATGAGGTTGTGTTTTAATCCATGGACGATTTTGTCGTAATCTCCAGCAAATCCCAAAATGTGCTTCAAAGGTATCTCGAACAAAAACGTTCCTCGAGGTGTCGATGCTTGAACGATGTTTAAATCTCAAGGCTGCATCAACATTGTCGACACTCGCATTGTGGTCTGATGTCTTTCACCCAGAGTTGATTGAGTCCTCTAGGTTTGGAAAAAAAAGTATTTGGTATATTTGAAGTGTCCTAACATCTTTGGTATATTTGAAGTGTCCTAACATCTTGATAGCCAGCACGGGGTGAAACCCTGTCTCTATCTCTTGACATGAGAGTTTATTCGATATACTGCTGAAAAATGCACGACGCCATTCGTTATGAGCCAAATAAACGACATCGTCGCCAGCATAATCGCTACCATCCTTTTTCGTCAAGCATCCTTCTATCTAGGGATAACTTTCACTGGTATGAAGTACGAGATCCTCTATATAGATCTTGAGACTTATCTCTATCTCATTACTACGGGTAAAATGTAATTTCTCGCGGTTGATCAGTACGGGACTTAGCGAGAAATTAATTTCTCCTCATGGATTGGCAGCCGCCAGGGTGTGTATGATTGCGTTGCGCACGGATTGTTTGGTCATTCAGCGCAACAACATCACAGTGACCAGTACGCAAAATTTGGTTTTTGTTGTGATGTTGTCAAATGTATGTACATAATAATGGAGGCCGCGCCGTACCTTCCCTTGTTTTCTACTAAAAATTAACGTCGACTTAAGGCCAAGCTGTGCTGAGGGTTATGATCCTTACAATTTGAAACGTCATGTATCTTTATAATGTGTCCATGTTAGGACATACAATGTTGTACTTTTGTTCCACGTTAACATGTAAATTAACGTCATATTTTTGTGCAAAGAATCAAACGTATGTTGTCGTGCTCTGAACATACCAAATAATGTGTTGTTTTCCTGGGGGTGCTTGTAAGTTAGAAGAATATTTGTGTATTTTATACGCTTGGATACTTTCACCTCTAATTATACCTTCCATTATATCTAATATGTTCCTCGTGTTTTTAACTTTATTTCACTCTAATTTTAATTATTGTTTACTTATTACTTTCCAAAGTGTGTTTTACTGGGATTTCTGGGTTTGATAAAAAACGACAACTTCACAAGTGAATTATGCAATCAACAATTGTGCCATGTATCTGTGCGTGCAAACGAAGACGCTTCACCGTGGATGTAATAGGGACTTCATCGTTTTTTTCGTTTTTTTTAACCCCTTACCTAATATCAAACGCAAAAAAAGTCCTGAATAGCTATTATATTCATTTTTTGTCTCCAAAACATAGGTTATGACCTCTCATTGGAACGAGCTCGACGAGCTCGTTCCAATGAGGGGTCATAACCAATGTTTTAGAGACAAAAAATGAAAAAAATAATGAAAATTAATTGGCGATTTTTTAGAATAGCGCTGGCCGTTAGGTTAGGTAAAGGGTTAAATAATATAATTATCATTAATAATGAAAAGTAATAAACAGAGTAATCTCTTGACTGGTTAGGTGAAATGATTCATTCGAGGCGAGGTACTATATTGCAAAACACTCGTGCGCATTCGCGCACTCGTGTTTGTACAACGTCCCTCAGCTCCCATTAATTATTTCACGTAACCAGTCCAGTCAAGCGATTACTCTCCATTTATTTCACTTTATTTCATGTGTGAAGGAAAAAAATTGTTCTCCTCCTCTTTTATTTTAAAATGTGGTATTTTGCAAGTGCTGTTCATAAAACTTTCTAGAACACACGAACCATTCATCTAGACATGTAACATTTTGCGAAATGTTTTTTCCACTTTTAAAATCTCACTCGATCGCCCACGGTAAAGTTAGGTTCTTTCATCGCTGCCACTATCCTCAACAAACAGAGTTTCGATTTTTTTTTTCATTTCGTGTATTGCTAGCTTAAACGAGTATTATCTCGGTGGAAATGTTACGCATGTTGTTAAAGTTGTCGGCCAAATCATCTAACACATCTACGCATTTCTTAGTTGAGTTGTGCGTGAAATATCTGTGCATTTTTTTTCTTTTATGGTTCTGTTCCATAGTTTGACCACGTTCACCTTCTCTTAATTTTCTGTGGAAAAGGTGCTAATGAGTCGACTGACGTGAACATTGTAAATTCTTAACCTTTGTCTACCCAACCTTTCTACGGTTTTCGTGAAGAGGAAGTGAAACAGTTTTCCAAATGCGTCGGTGATGCTCGGTTCAGATTTCTTTTTCCACGCTTTCATCCATCCATACTTCAAAAACACACCTATGATTACCAGGAGATATTTTGCATCTCCATTTTGTCACAATAATGATTGTATGTCCAGCAGATCGGCCACCCACATGTGATCCAGTCCTTTAACGAATGCTCTTCTCTTTCGATATTTGTGGACCATGAGTTTGGGCAATTCATTCGCTAATGCATTAGTGAATTGTTTTGTTTCGTATTGTTGGTATTAGGGCTGTCACGATTATTCGATTAATCGACTATTGATCGGTCACGGCGAAATCGATTAGTATTTTTCGTTGTTGAATAATCGGTAAATTGTATCCCGTTTTAAAAGTTTAATCATGAAATGAAAATTTGATGAAAAGACTATTGTTTCTAAAGGTAAAGAGTTAAGAACATCGATGTTAAACCCCCAAAAAGCTGTTGGAAGCAATTTTCTTTCAGGTACATTCATCAAAGCTTTGATGTTCTGAACCTTTGAACCGTCACTGTAATAATCAAGACCGGTCGGCAGTTGCGAACTTTGAATGTGCCTAAAAAGGATCGTCTTCGTTGTTTCCTTGAGGTAAGTCAGCTGACTTGAGCTTCATTTTTATCGACTTCAAAGAGAGGGAGGGGGGGGGGGGGATTTAGGTACGATTAATCGATTATCATCGATTATTTGCGACGATTAATCGATTCCCAAATTTAAAAATCGTGACAGCCCTAGTTGGTATTTCCCATTCCAAATTAACGTTTCGTACCAATTAGCTTACTGACTAGCGAACGTTCCAATTTCTCTCTCAGCGTGGGCTTGACTATATGTTTTAGATCTCTCAACATTTTCCTGTCGCACACGCCATTTCGAGTCTTCGTGTAGGGATGCTTTGCACAACAGAGATCACGAATGCAGGTCGCTTGATCCACTCTATCGATGGGTTTGATCCACAATTGCGGCGTCACATCTTTATTCAATCTCTCATTTAATTTGGTGCTGGATCCCGTGAATCGATCGATGTCCTAACAAATGCATTTTGAAGGGAATGCTGCGTCTGTTGACCGCTCCTTCACCTCTTTTAGCAAGTATAGTTTTCATCGAACCGCACACTTTACAAGTGACATGAAGCATCTGTCTATTATTTTTAGTTTGCACACTTTGCAAGTTATCGGTGTCCATAAACTTCTTACATTTTATGCAAATCCTTTTTTTGTAGTTAATTTTATATATGTTTTCATTTTTTTATTATATTTCGTATATATATATAATATCATTATTTTAGTTTTAAACCTGGATCTTTGTTTACGAACATATTCCCTTGCTACTTCTCAACCTTTTTCTATCAGGTTATTTTTCACCTCCTCTTTAAGAAGCTGAGGAGAATTTATTTATTTTTATACCTTCTTTCAACACTTCATTTTTTCCTTTTCGTCGAGAAGGTAGCAGTACTCCTGATAGGAAATCCCTTGGTTCTTCAGAAAAACCTATATCATGTCACTTATGGAATTGATTTTCGCGTCGGTCAACACGTTGATCTTTTTGTGTTTCTCAGCCTTCAATGATAATTTTTTACTCATGAATTGTATGATTGTGCTCAAGACTCCGGTAGCGAGTGCAACGTGCGCTCTGCTAGAATGGTGGCCAGGGTCGATAGGAGATACATTCCAGCAGCCCTCAAATCCGTGGATACAGTGATGAAAGGCAGATCTAGTGAATCAACTAATTTAGTCATTCACGCATATTTCTTGTTGAGCGAAAACGTCTATCTGTTTCTGACATCAGATAATGTTGTATTTTATTGATCTGAACGGAAATGTGTTGCCTGTCCTCCGGAGGAGGGGCTGTCAGTTTTTGTTTTGGTTCTTATTCTTATATAAAAATATTTATATATATTATGCACGAATTATTTATCTGTCCTATTTTTTACCAGTCCTATAATAACACAATGAAAATGGGTACGTTTCTGGAAGCAAATTCTGACCCAATAACAGACCTCGAGCATAGCTCAAATGCTACCCTCTCTTCAGATAGAGACAGTTTCCGTGAATGTGAGATGCAATGCAATCCTTCATGCATCTTCGATACAATCCTTTACTAATGATTACTATTTGATGAACCACTCCTCCTCTCTACCAAAACAGTATGTTTCCCATTATGTTCTACCCACCAGAACTGACTTGTCCTGATAGTGCCCATAACCCCAAAGATGTCAACACAGTCTTGGTGAGAATAGGTGATTATTTCATGGCCAGTCCAGCCAACAGTCCAAAGAATCCACATTTCACTTTTAATTTAAATCTCAATTAAGTGGGACTCTGTCTCATGGCCAACCCTCTTCAGTTATAATGCACTTTCGCTGTCCTGTTATTTGGGTTTTGTTCCATGTGATTTTGTCATGACCATTGCAAAAGGTTTCATGACTTCATTTCAGTCTCACCACTTCACCTTGATTTTCTAATGCTCTACAAAGTTTTTCTTTCTGTCCATTGGATGTGTTTATGGTGTGCATTATGTATCTCATCGTTATTTTTTTATATATATTTTTTCATTAATTCTTATCATTTATTTTTTGTGTTTCCTGTTATATTTTAAAAAATTGATTTGCAGTAAAACAAAAATATTGATTTTAATTTTATTTTATTACCTATCCTATAAAAAAATGTTTTGAAGTAAAAAAAGAAAACAAATTGTCTTTGTAAAAATAATATTATTTTTATAAAAAAAACATGACATGTAAATGGAAAATTAGTTTTTAGAAAAACACAAAAAAAAAAGAAAATTGGGACGATGCATTATTTGTGGAGGAGGAAATGCTGGCTATGTTATGTTGGCTATGTTAAAACGATGTGAAGCGATAATGTGTACATTTATAACAGTAAGAAAAATTATGCAAAAAAAATATTATACATTTTTTTTTTTAATTTAATAAAATACATTTACATAACAGATTTTGTATTGTTTTAAATTTCTCTTATGTGAAATTGTATCATCGCATGTTTGCTACAAAAAAATCTATCGGATTTCCATATTTGATCCATCAATTCGGTGGAAAGTATGCATTATAAACAAAATCTCGTGGTTGCTCTATGATCCTGTTAGAAAGAAAGGGTAGATCATGGGTTTGTGCCACCATTCACGTAACTTCCAGAGATCACATCCATGTTTACTAAGATGTTATTGATGGAGAGAAGGTCTACCGTGTTTTTGAAAGTCGTGTGTCTCTCGTACATCTCTCGTTCAAATCCTGACATCTTCCTGAAAGTGCTGTCTCCTCTAACATCCACTTGATATATGTCTCTCATGTCTAAAAGTCGTTTTCAGAGTGTTGATGTTGGCAATTATTTTTATGGCGGCAACGTCGTGACCGTCACTCCTCTTTCTAGTCTGGATGTATTCATTCAGACTGACTATGTCGTAACTGCCTTTGTGAGTGCAAACCATAAAGCAATCCATTCCGTCGGAATACCTGACCGTATTGATGTTTTTTTACATGTTGTTGGGAAACCAATAGAACGTCTCGACATTCACCATATCTCTTATCCCTCTCCAATTCGTTAGGCAGATTGAATTTTGTGTTGAATCGAGTCGTGTCGTTGAAAACAAGAATCAAAAAGGAATCCTGTGCAGTTCTGATATCGGTTATCCTTTCCATGTCCCTGGCTTTCTTTTCTAATAAATAAGTCTATTTTTTGATTTACTTCTATTTATTAATATTATTATTTACAGTTTTTCCTCTGGTCATATTAATCACATCTCACGAAATATAAAAATCGTCGAATCCGTTCCTATAGTTCCATAGTATTTGCGACATACTAGATCGATGGCTACGAAACTATAATAATCCCACACAGCTCTACAATATCTCCTGTATTCTTTATTATTCATGTTATTGGCCACTAGATCGTCGTGGATGTGATTGCAATTCGTGAGATCTTGACGAAAACTGACACCGAAGTTTATGTTCTCTCTTATGCTCTGTCTGAGCAATCTGAAATAATAGAGCGACGGATTGAAACGATCCACGTTGCTGGGACGTCCTCGAACATGGTAAGATTCGCATTGATTCTGTTTCTCCAACAGCAGGTCGTCGAAGATCACGAGATTTGTTGTGCTCCGAGTTCAAGTCTCGAGGATAGAGTACGTCGTCCGCCTTTTTGTAAAATTGACATACCGCATTCGATGTTTTATTTTCAAGTTCTTACAATGTCTCTTCCAAGATTGTTGCGAGCGATGCCGTCATCTTGGTGACTGAAAACTCTCTTTATGACATTCTTCCGTAAGTTTGTGTTCAGGGCCTTTTAGAATAATTCATATTCGGGTTGCGAAGAGACTCTCTGACAAACACAAACAATCTATCGTAATTCAACTACTCGAGTCGCAAGAACAGATTCATCAACATAATATTCTTTCCACATTTCAATTTTCTCACTATCAATCCTCGTATGCTTCTGGTAAGGATTCCATGATTTGACTTTTGGTTTTCGTTTCGTTCTATTTATTTTTTTTTATTTCTTATGTATAATAAAATAACTCGATTTTTTTTTTAAAACCGTTTTCAACCCCGACCCACTGCTGTTCATCCTCTTGGTGGGTTCCTGTATCAACACAACACCAGAACCCTTTACGTTTCCAACTTTCACATTTGATAGATTTTTTTTGTTGGCGGGGGTGGGTGGGGGTGATGACAATTGCGGTCGTTTCGCTTATCAACTTCTGAAGTAAATTGACACTCCTTTTGCCAGCTTCCTAAGTGATTCTAGTGCTCACTTCCATCACAGATGTCTTATCCATGTCCATGTCCATCGCGGTGTTCTGTCCGACCTTCAGGGTGGTCGAATCGATCTGTTTGACTACTTTACTGGTGAGGGCACGCGATAGTACTCACATCACCATCGAATCCAACAAGTCCCATCCAATGCAGACATAAGATCTAGTAAATTCTCCCTTCTTTATCACTAACATTGCTTTTTTTCTTCTTTTTTTTCAATAATAATTATTTTTTGTTTATTACTTTTATTTATTCACTATTCTATGTACTATTTGTTCTTCTTTCAGCACGTTCATGAACGATTTAAACATACCGTCGCCTGAGTGCTAGAATGGCCTCTGCCCCATCGGGGAAGTACAGTTAAAACTAAAAGTCCTGTCACGAAATGCGCACAAATAGCACGTCGATATGCGTGTTAATCAACGCGTTATAACCATAGTTAGGCTATCAAATCCTATGCATATAGCCTGTGCACAAGCAATGTTTCAGCCAATGAACCTCTGGGTAACCCGGAGGTCCATTGGCAGAAACATTGCCCGTGTTTGCTTTGAGTAACCAGGAAAATCAGCCATACTTTGGATGCCATTCGATATGGCCATTACGCGCAATTCCTACGCGCAATTAAGCCTAGATAAGCGCACAGTTCGTGACAGGACTTCTAGATTTAACTGTAGGACATTCAAGCACTCAGGCGGCGATATCTATATGAACAATTTAACCCTTTACTCAACGAATCGCTCGCACCCGCCCGCGTAATATGCAAATTCAGCTGCTGACAAAATATTATTTTTCGAAAAATTTCAACAAAACCATATCATGTGACCCCTCTTTGGAACGAGCTCGTCGAGCTCGTTCCAACGAGGGGTCACGTGATATGGTTTTGTTAAAACTTTTTGAAACAATTTAAAAAATGATATTTAAAATAATAAATTTTGAAATCGTCTACGTTGGGTAAAGGGTTAGACATACGGCGCCTGAGTCCTAGAATGGCCTTTGTCCCATCGGGGAAATAGGACATTCTAGAACTCAGGCGACGATACCTCTATCCAAAAGCGTCGGTCTCAATAATTCGTCATTCACCAACTCGTTTCTTACACCCATATTGCCGGCTTCTCGACTCGCCATCGAGAGATACAATCTCTCCAGCAGAGTGTTAGGATCACCAGGAATGATCTTGGTGGTTGTCAGTTCGGTGACCAATTTCACGAACACTTTATTCGCATCCCATATGCAATTCACCCCTGCCTTTCGCTACTCGGTTTCGGTATGGTCTCTTTGGAATCGTTGTTTTTTTCTGGTTGCATTCATCCATAAGATTCGTAATCACCTTCGTTGTAATCATTAGGTTTATCTAGAGCATATTCCACAGCCTCTTAGTGTCTCAAATTCTCAATCTTGGACGATGAGATGAGAGTCATCGGCCAGTTCCACCTATGTAGATGATTCCATCTGCCTTCTCTCACAAGCCGAAGAAAGAGTCTGCACTCAACATATTCGCGTTATATAAATTCTCAAAATCTTTAGGTTTCATATTGCAGTCCTTAAGTTTTGTAATCAGCTTCGATGTAATCATTAGGTTTAGCTAGAGCAGATTCCACAGCCACTCAGTGCATTCGTATTCCCAATCTTGGACGTTCAGCTGAGAGTCATCAGTTATTTCTACGCTTGTATATGATTCCATCACCCTCCTCTCACAAGCCCAAGATAGAGTCTGAGCTCAACGGATTCGTGTTATATAAATTCTCGAAATCTTCAGGTTTCATTTTGCCGGCATCTGCCACCTACCGACTCTCGATATCGGTCTCACTTCTATCTATCTATCTCAGAATGACTCGGTGGTGAGTAAATGGGTGTACACAATAACTTTTTTTATGCGTAGCAAAATGCTACACATTTCCAAAATATGAATAGAATTTTGTAAAAATTGCATAGCTATTTTTGTATACCGGAGTTATGTTATGCTGTTTTGTATTGAATTCTTCTAAGTAGATAGAATAGTTTCCATCCTTTTCTGGGCATTTCCAAATGATCTGCGACACATGAAACATTTACTATGTTTATTTTAACTGAACTGCCTTTAATGGTTGCATGGACTTGGATATTTTCAAAATGACGTCGTGGTTGTTTAACAGAGTTCTCAAAATGGAAGTTGGGATTTTTAATTTGCTGGGCTTGAAGTTATTTTAATGGACATTTTATGTAAAATGTTGTAAAAACAGGAAGAATTTAAACCAATATGAAGTTGCTAATGATGCTTGATGGAGAGTTAATCTGAGTTATGCCTGGAATGTTCCACAATCAGAAGTAAAGCATCAGTGAATTAGTTTTCAAATTTTCATTTACATTTTGCGATACAAGATAATCAAATGCAGCCTAATAGGCTGCAGTTGATTATCTTCTATCGCAAAATGCTATACATAATTGAACATTGTGTAGCTTTTTGCAAGTTTTGCATAGCAAAAAGCGACGCGACACAGCTTATTTTGAGCCCTTGTGTACAGTTTAGGAGAAGGAGCATGAGGAACACAAGTTGGCTCATAAGGTTTGTAAATATATGTCAGAACTAGAAGTCCTGCTTTCACTCAAGAGTTTAAATTCTTTGATGAGAACTTTTTTTCATTTGTTCCCGATATTCTGTCATGGGTTTAAATAACTTAATCACCTCTCGTTTCATCTCAACGTCGCCCATTTCTTTCACCAAATTGCTCTCTTTAATATTCCTCCTCATTTCTAGAAGTCCATGAACCATATTGTTTCTCAACTTAGGATCTTTGATCTTTAAAAATGACATTCTTGATATTTTAAGTTTTTGTATTTCCTTTTTCATTTTATCTTTATTTATCTTTTTCCTATTTTTTTATTAATATATATTTTTCACTTAAAAAAAAACAACACATAATATATTCCTATTTCACAGACAGACTGATTAAAAAAAAACAGAACTTTTTCCCAGCAGCGTTCCTTTCCCATCGAGTCATTAGTTACACTTCGAAAAGTTTCCAAATCTCGTTATACAATTATCGAAAGTCTGTCGCATAGTGTGAAAATGAAAACGTCCAAAGCAAAGTCATGCAGTTGAAAATCTCTTATCGGAGAGATCTTTGTCGAATCAACCACAATTTCCCATCCGATTTCTGACTCGGAACAGTCGCGTTGAATGTCTCTCGGGTTATACGTTGTATACTGGCTAATTTTGCGAAACATTTAAAGTGATCTCGTATTCGGCCTATTCGATTTCTCGAGAAAATAATTTTGTAGAATTTTTTGGGGCGGCCGTTAGCTCAGTTGGTATAATGACGGGATATTTAATTGCTAGGCGATTGGGTGTCATAGACCCGGGATCGACTCTCGTCGGGATTACCTTCCGAAAATGTCGCAATAAAATACAGGCTACTTGTAGACAATTACTAGTCAACACAGAAAACGTTTCCAACAATTCAGTAATTATCAGATCTCGAGTATCGGTCCCGGAGCGGGTTGTACATGTGAACTAACATACTGGCTGAGTTAATTCCATCGTTTTGGGGTTGCCTTTAGTTCAAGTGGTACGGTGGCAGAGCAATTATGGCGAGGCAATTGGGTACCGTAGACCTGAGATCGACTAATGTCAGGGCCACCTTCCGAAAATCTTTGCAGTTTTCAGTCCAGTGGTGTGGTCCCTAGATTATGCCTCGTGGAATTCCTGGAATTCCTGCTTGACATCGGCGATATAAAATTAAATTCAGTTGTATCTTCACAGATCTCCCATTAACTTAGATTCCTGTGTTTAATGGCTGGGACCCAAAAAAATATCTATCTATCTGGACCATTGTAACAGTAATCTGTTCCAGTTGCATTGAATACTACGTCAAACGATTCGCGGAAAAATCTCACAATAAAATAGAGAGAGAAATTTCTAGCATCTGTCCCATGTTGTCCATTGAATCTTGGAGATCGAGCGAAAATAAAAATCTTAGAGAATCTCAGGATTGTTCGGTTCTGTCCCCGTCAGAGAATTCTTCACATTTGTTTCAAGGGATGACAGTGGATGTACGCAATAATTCCAAAGCCGAGATGAAAATGACAGATGTTTTACACAAAAGATAAAAACATATAATTTTGTGTCGTTTTTTTTAAGTGTCTCTTCAGCGGACTTCGTTGATTCGGTGGTATTTATATATTTATTTATTGGTGTTTAGGGTCACATATGATTCGGTGGTAATCTCTCGTATGTGAAATATTAAAAATCTTCAGAAAATGCGAAAACATGTTTTTTTTCGTCGGTTTTTTTTTTTGCAGTGTCTCTTCGATGGATGCGATCGATTCAACGGAGATCACTCAGATGAGAGAGATTTCAACCACGTGAAATTTTTTTTTCATTCAGACTTTCAGTCTGTTACAGAAATATTTATATGCTGTTTTTTTCTCAACTAAAAATATATATATAAAACATTTTTAAAAAATATTAAAAGCATGTCATTTTTAAAGACCAGCGAGCCCAAGGAGAAACCTGAAAATATAAAAAAAGAAAAAAGTGTCTCAGAGACATCTGCCAAAGAACGTATGTCCATCTGCATTTAAACATTCCTAGAGTGCGTCTGTGTTGGAAAAGATCGACCGGGACGAGGCGTTAGATTTTTTGAAGAAAATGGTCGAGTTTATTGAGGGCAACCGAGGCCTTTGGAGTTCGAAATTGAGCGATTTCAGAAAAAATGGCGAAGCATCTCACCAATTATGATCGAGGAAGTATTTTGCTTTTATAGCTGGATTGAGAATATCCGACTCAGAACTTGTGAAGGGGATGAAAAAGAAAATAATTATCAACTAGGAAAACAAAAAACATATTATATTATATATTATTTTTAAAAAAAAATGGATGGATTCTTAGTTGAAATGAAAACAAATCAAAAAGGTGTGTTTTACAGAATGTTTACCTATCTCGTTAGGAGAAAATATTCACGGTGCTTTGAAGGAGAGATGCTCCAGTTACGAAGTTAGGTGTGACTACGCTCACGATTGTCAAGGCATGGCATACGAAGTCGCGATCATCATAAGTTTCATGCCGGTATTAACCCTTTACCCAACGAATCGGTCGCATCCTCCCGCGTAATATGCAAATTCAGCAGTTGAAAAATAATTATTTTTCAAAAAATGTCAACAAAACCATATCATGTGACCCCTCGTTGGAACGAGCTCGTCGAGCACGTTCCAACGAGTTCGTTTCAATGGTAGAATCGTCGGAAACGACCTGACAACAATTCTAAAATGCACAACAGGGATGTGAGACAACTCTAAAATCTGTCTGATTCGATCCGATCTGTTACCATTATCCCCAACTTTCTACTCCCCGTAGGGGATCTAGGAATCTTGTGCAATTTTTCTGCCAACCCTAGACGATATACGTCATGGCTTCTAGCTCCATCATTACCCTATTACCCTTATAGTTACACGCTCTTATTTGGCTACTTTCTCACATACGGTTGATATCTTTATATGACTCCTATTTGGCGACTAGCTTCCATAATGCTTCAATTGGACTCCTAACTCCCATATGGCCTCTTGGTCCAATATGGCTCCTATCTCCTATACTGTTTGTAGCACCGTTAAGGCTTCTAGAAGACAGCCTTTATAGCTCCTAGCACCTATATAACTCTTACATTATAAGATATAGTGATCCTAGCTCGTATATGACCTTAGGAAAAGGTATGCATGGCCCCGGGCTCCCATACGGGTTCTAATGCTTTCAACGTGGCTTTTATAGTTTCTCTAACTCCCGAATGACCCCATAGACCAAACTGTAACCTCAAACATGGACCTTTATTATTACACTTTAGGTTTGTAGCTCGTAGCATATATGACTCGAATATCGGTCGGTCGGGTCGGTCGGTCTTCACCAACCTACACTTCAATACCATTTTTGTTTTAATGCCCACGCGTAGCATCCGATGAAATAAATCCAACATGCTAGGCTAAATCTCATCCAAGGAATTTTGAAGATGAAACTTTTTATTACCCCTGATGTCAGCCGGTTTGAAAAATCTCTTGATGGCCTGCTCTCGTTTTAAATGAGAGAACTACATCAGCAATTTCTTCTATTTCATCATTTTAACGAGTTCAAATATCTCTGCTTTTACACTATTTGTGATTTTGTTTGCTCTTCATTTATGCTCTTGCTGATTGAATCGAACTCATTTTTCGTTTCCACTCAATCGGTCTCTACCCATTGATTAACATTCTCACCTCATCGCGTGCGCAAATAGTGTATTCACTCGAGTCTCTCCAGTGAATGTGCGCCTTTCAACCCCATACCAGGCAGTCTCGATTTTAATTTGTATGGGCCTCCAGCACACTCTACAGGTTAAATACTCTCAATTTAATAGACTTCCATTTGCAGCACCCACATTACAGAATTAAACCCAAATATGGGCCTCCATCACTTTACTGGTTAAATAGTCTTAACTTAATAGACTTCCATTTTCAGCATCCGCATTACAGAATAAAACCCAAATATGGATCCCCAGCACTTCACTGGCTAAATATTTTCAATTTAATAGACTTCCATTTGCAGCACACACATTAAAGAACAAAAACCCAAATATGGGCCTCCAGCACTTTACTGGTTTAATAGTCTTAATTTAATAGTCTTCCATTTGCAGCATCCGCATTACAGAATAAAACTCAAATATGGGCCTCCAGCACTTTGATGGTTAAATAGTCTTAATTTAATAGACTTCCATTTGCAGCACTCGCATTTCAGAATAAAACCCAAATATGGGCCCCCCAGCACTCTACTGGTTAAATATTTTCAATTTAATAGACTTCCATTTGCAGCACCCACATTACAGAATAAAACCCAAATATGGACCTCCAACACTCTACTGGTTAAATAGTCTTAATTTAATAGACTTCCATTTGCAGCATCCGCATTACAGAATAAAACTCAAATATGGGCCTCCAGCACTTTACTGGTTAAATAGTCTTAATTTAATAGACTTCCATTTGCAGCGCCCACATTACAGAATAAAACCCAAATATGGGCCTCCAGCACTTTACTGGTTAAATAGTCTTAATTTAATAGACTTCCATTTGCAGCGCCCACATTACAGAATAAAACCCAAATATGGGCCCCCAGCACTCTACTGGTTAAATATTCTCAATTGAATAGACTTCCATTTGCAGCACCCACATTACACAATAAAACCCAAATATGGACCTCTAGCACTCTACTGGTTAAATAGTCTTAATTTAATAGATTTCCATTTGCAGCACTCGCATTTCAGAATATAACTCAAATATGGGCCCCCAGCACTTTACTGGTTAAATATTCTCAATTTAATAGACTTCCATTTGCAGCACCCACATTACAGAATAAAACCCATATATGGTCCTCCAACACTCTACTGGTTAAATAGTCTTAATTTAATAGACTTCCATTTTCAGCACCTACATTACAGAATAAAACCCAAATATGGGCCTCCAGCACTTTACTGGTTAAATAGTCTTAATTTAATAGACTTCCATTTGCAGCACCCACATTACAGAATAAAACCCAAATATGGGCCTCCAGCACATTACTGGTTAAATACTCTTAATTTAATAGACTTCCATTTGCAGCACCCACATTACAGAATAAAACCCAAATATGGGCCTCCAGCACTTTACTGGTTAAATAGTCTTAATTTAATAGAATTCCATTTGCAGCACCTACATTACAGAATAAAACCCAAATATGGGCCTCCAGCACTTTACTGGTTAAATATTCTCAATTTAATAGAATTCCATTTGCAGCACCTACATTACAGAATAAAACCCAAATATGGGCCTCCAGCACTTTACTGGTTAAATAGTCTTAATTTAATAGACTTCCATTTGCAGCACCCACATTACAGAACAAAACCCAAATATGGGCCTCCAGCACTTTACTGGTTAAATATTCTCAATTTAATAGAATTCCATTTGCAGCACCCACATTACAGAATAAAACCCAAATATGGACCTCCAACACTCTACTGGTTGAATAGTCTTAATTTAATAGACTTCCATTTGCAGCGCCCACATTACAGAATAAAACCCAAATATGGGCCTCCAGCACTTTACTGGTTAAATAGTCTTAATTTAATAGACTTCCATTTGCAGCGCCCACATTACAGAATAAAACCCAAATATGGGCCTCCAGCACTTTACTGGTTAAATAGTCTTAATTTAATAGACTTCCATTTGCAGCACCCACATTACAGAATAAAACCCAAATATGGGCCTCCAGCACTTTACTGGTTAAATAGTCTTAATTTAATAGACTTCCATTTGCCGCGCCCACATTACAAAATAAAACCCAAATATGGGCCTCCAGCACTTTACTGGTTAAATAGTCTTAATTTAATAGACTTCCATTTGCAGCACCCACATTACAGAATAAAACCCAAATATGGGCCTCCAGCACTTTACTGGTTAAATAGTCTTAATTTAATAGACTTCCATTTGCAGCGCCTACATTACAGAATAAAACCCAAATATGGGCCTCCAACACTTTACTGGTTCAATAGTCTTAATTTAATAGACTTCCATTTGCAGCGCCCACATTACAGAATAAAACCCAGATATGGACCTCTAGCACTTTACTGGTTAAATATTCTCAATTTAATGCACTTCCATTTGCAGCCCTCCACATTACAGAATAAAACCCAAATATGGGCCTCCAGCACTCTACTGGTCAAATAGTCTTAATTTAATAGACTTCCACTTGCATCATCCGCATTACAGAATAAAACCCAAATATGGACCTTCAGCGCTCTACTGGTTAAATAGTCTCAAATTAATAGCTGCAATAAACTTAATTTTACCTTTTAGTTTGTCCCATAAAGGAGAAAATCGAATTTAAACTAAATGATACATGTCAGTTTCAAAACACCAGATTGTTATATTTAAGTTCACAAAGCATGTCGCCCATTCAAAACACATCCAATTAAACCAGCAACGGACTGTATCTATTATATTCGACAGAGCAATGGGGCAACTATACACCATGACAAATGCAGTTTTACATTTATGTCAAACTTTTTAAACACTTTTTTCTGATCGACGTCAGATAAGAGGACTGTTCTATAGATTAAATTAGATATTATATATTTGGGGCGTACGGTGAAATAATTGTAGATTTTTCGACGAAACCGGCGGATTTAGACTCGACCTGTGGTGACGTCCTGTTCACAAAATACCTCAATATTTATCATTTATTTCACAATAGACTACAAAAAATGTTACATAATATATGCTGGTGAATTTCGTGGAGTCTGGATTCGTTTTTCTCAATGTGAAATGTAAGTACTTAAGATTGATCTATGGAGTGGGGAAGCAGCTACTACTGCTGTCAATAACTAAGAGGATGCGACGTGAATCAGTCGTTAGAGCAATGAGATTGATCTATGGAGTGGGGAAGCAGGTACTAATGCTGTCAATAACTAAGAGGATGCGCCGTGGATCAGTCGTTAGAGCATTGAGATTGATCTATGGAGTGGAGAAGCAGGTACTACTGCTGTCAATAACTAAGAGGATGCGCTGTGAATCAGTCGTTAGAGCATTGAGGTTGATCTATGGAGTGGGGAAGCAGGTACTACTGCTGTCAATAACTAAGAGGATGCGCCGTGGATCAGTCGTTAGAGCATTGCACTCCAAATCGAAAGGTCCACGGTTCACTTCAGACTAACGGTAACTCCGTTTGTTATTGGGAAGCACGCGTAATCCTGGTTGGTAATGTGGTGGTACGGTGACACTGTGTACTATAATGTGATGGTACGGTGACACTGTGTACTATAATGTGGTGGTACGGTGACACTGTGTACCACAATGTGATGGTACGGTGACACTGTGTACTAGATATGTGGTGGTACGGTGACCCTGTGTACTATGCTGTGGTGGTTCGGTGACATGGTGTACTATAATGTGGTGGTACGGTGACACTGTGTACCACAATGTGATGGTACGGTGACACTGTGTACTAGACATGTGGTGGTACGGAGACACTGTGTACTATAATGTGGTGGTACGGTGACACTGTGTACCACAATGTGGTGGTACGGTGACACTGTGTACTATAATGTGGTGGTACGGAGACACTGTGTACTATAATGTGGTGGTACGGTGACACTGTGCACCACAATGTGGTGTACGGTGACACTGTGCACTAGACATGTGGTGGTACGGTGACCCTGTGTACTATATACGGTGACACTGTGTACCACAATGTGGTGGTACGGTGACACTGTGCACTAGACATGTGGTGGTACGGTGACCCTGTGTACTATACTGTGGCGGTTCGGTGACACTGTGTACTAGACATGTGGTGGTACGGCGACTCTGTGTACTATAATGTGGTGGTACGGTGACACTGTGTACTAAGGCATACTGCACGTCGAGGGCGCATTTCCCTTCAACCGCTGCTAACTCTGCTTCTGTGGAGCTAGTAATTGGGAAAATATGACAGTTGTTCGCTGAGGATTGGTGGTACTCTGGCTTCCCGCACCCGGAAACTGTCCGACACGGTACGACCCCATTAAACAAACAAACAACCCAGCGTTGGATAGGACCAATGTTAAATAAGGTGGATTGAATTAAATGCACACAGTGCGTGGAGAAAAGACTCGCTCAAAACGACTTCTGAAAACAGCGCGAGCAAATTCTCAGCTCTAACTTATAGCAAAATTTGAATTATTATCACTCTGGATGTGCACTCTGCGTGTAGAAGCATTAAGTCGTCGCCTGTGCACTGTACTGTGACTGCGTTTGTTTGAAGACAACAAAGATTAACAAAAATATTTCTGTACAAGCGCTCGAAAAAGGTACCAGTGGAAACTTTTCGTGGTCTGGATCATTAAATCTCCTCGTATCAGAACAAACATAAGAATTATTCCGTGTAAAAACTTGAACCTCGTTCACAAAAATAAGTTGTAATTGAGGGTCGACTTGAAACAGTTTTTTTGTAAAAAGGTCAAGCTTATTAGACAGTCTCCTCAACTTTGGGGCTTAACATCTCCATCGTTAAAGAGTATCCCTCAACCAATAATAAAGAAAAGTCACAAAAAAGCAAATGAAAGATAGCATTTTCAGGTGCGAGGCGTTTTTTTTTTTAACGAAATCTAAAATACAAAAACGAATAGTCTACGAAAGCAGGGTCGACGAATAACAGATGATATATATGTTACTTCCGTGAAAGATTATTGTCATTGAATCAATTATTTGTCACAGACGAACAACTTAAATCATTTTAGAAAGTCAAATTCTTTGAAATGTATACCCACAGAAATGTTTTGCAAATAGACCTGTAATCTTGAAAAGTGAACGAACATCCAGGAATACTTTGAAAAGTGAGCGAAACACGGTATGAGCTGAAAAATTAAATTCATATTGTATAGTTTGAAGCAGTTTATAATTATGTTGGCAATAATTCTGAAGTATAAAAACAGCTAAATACATCACAATCATGGGATCAATTGTTCGGCAAGAAGACAAAAATGTACTTGAGCACACGGAAATGGTTGGAGAATAGAACTATAATTAACAAGGAATGAGGAAGTTATCGACTCTTCTCTGCCAAAGAAAGTAAAGTGTTAATAACGGCGAACGTTCAATAAAATAAAATCAACCTTCTATCCGTAAGGGTCGTACTAAAAAATTAGACTGTAGGACGGAAAAAACCGCATGCGCCTGCTTGAGACCGAACGAGAAGTGTAGGTTTTAAAAGTACCAGATAATAACTTTTTGGGAGACTTAGAGGGAACCTTCAATATATATTAAAGGTTTGGTAACAATATTACAGTACGTGGAGAGTGGATTGTAAATAAATCACCCGCTAAGTGGAGTTATCATCCAAGCTATAAGTTTCCAATTTTGTACATATCGACAAAAAACACAAGCAATGTTTCAGCCAATGGACCTCCGGGTTAAACCCGGAGGTCCATTCGCTGAAACTTTGCTTGTGCTGGTTATACTTTGCAACAAATTTGCAATTATTGGTTGGGTGGAATCTCCACTCTGCGGGTGTTTTAATGATAATACACTCTCCACGTAAAGGGTTACTCTCACAATGCACTTTGTTTGTTAAGCATGAGTTCAAATTTGTGGACTCACATTTTCGTAATTTGCCCCCAGAAAAGAAAAATAACATAATCTATTGGTACCAGAGACCCGAAATAAACACCAGCTGGTGATTTAGGGTCCACTTACTATTTATGTGTCACCATCCAGCTACTATCACTAAGGTTTTCACTCCAATACGCCACTTGGAAATCGAATGCGTCCTTTGGTTTGTGTAATGCCGTGATGGATGGAAAATGGATGCAAGAGATGCATGAACTTTATGGATAGCAGGGTCATAAAGGAGCTAGAAGCCATCAAGTTTGTGGTCTGTGGAAAAACTACAACAACAAAATCTGGCAAGTTTTTTTTTTTAATATTTGCCGATCCAAAGCCCCTACCCCCCCCCCCCCCTTCCCATACACGAATGTTTTTTTTTGTTATTGTCGGCCTTAAGTCCAGTTAGAAGATGGATAGACATTATCACGGGGGGGGGGGGGGGGGGGGGTGGGATTGCGGGGAGATATGAGAAAAAAAAAAACATGCACATTCACTGTCGAAAAAAAATTGTGCCGTCGGGGGACCCACAAACCCCCACAAAAAATATTTCCTAAACAAAATGAGGGACCGACCAGATTTTCACAGTCTATTTTTTAATCATTTGCCTCATTTATCCTGTCAGTGAACTACGGTTACAAAAATTTAATATTTTTTAAGGAATTTTTCATATTTTATTTGCTTCAGATAGTGCTCTGTCGTGTCAAGGATACGTTTTAATTTTTCATTTATTTCAGCCATTACAGTACATAGATGGCGAATTACTATCAGATCACAGTGGGCAGAGGTTTTGAATATACATCCTATTGTTTTTAAAAATGCAAAACAATGTTAACCCTATTTTTACTTCCGTTCGTGAGTACAACATTGTAAAATGTTCAGAAAAAGGTTCAACAAACAGTCATTGGCTTTGTGTTGAATTCATTACTTGGACATTTCCCATTTCATTCCGCGTGCGCCAGACAACTCTAAATATTTACATAAAATACATTCAGGTATAAATGTTATTTAAAAATAGACTCCCTGTAAAATACCTCATCAGTTAAGAGAGTTCTACCTGCTAAGTACCAGGCATGATAAAGTATGAAACTACAAACATCATCTCCACATATGCAACAACTTTCTGCTTTGTACTATGAACAGGTTATCACCTTGAAAATCATTTCCAGTTATTTAAATGCTATATCCTACTGGATTTCAAGTTCCATGACGGAATCTCTTCTGATTTAAGAAGTGTGACTTCTTATAATGACTGGTTTTCACCACACATCTAAAGAAGCCTCACTTATTCCATCCAAGATTGGACATATATGGTTAAAAACAACAAATAGTTGTGTTTGAGTGGGTACAGCACGGCCGCCATGTACTGGTCACTTTCCACGGATGGGCAATATTTACACGGACACAATAATATTAACTTAATTTAGCTTAATTAATGAAAAAGTCGGTGTTCAGTAATTAACATTTTGCTGATGATGATTTTCATTACCTGGTAAACGCATGGGTTGACATCACGGTCCATGTGAGGATTACGACCAAAACACGGCGACTGTACACAATCTGTTGTTAATTTTATGCTGCTAATTTGAGGGAAAACTGGTTTTAATTCATCAGAGGTAGAAAATTGCAAAACATGTTTTTTCCAGAGCTCAGAGACCAACCGGTTCAATTTGAAGAAAAATAAGCAAGCCCCCCCTCCCACCCCCCCTTTCCATATTGCCATCTAATAAAAATAATCCACGCAGTTGGCCAACTGCAGTAATTGATTCAATGTACCCAATGCATGTGTCCAATATGTTTATCTGCTGTAAGGAAATGGCGATATTGGGAAATAGACTCACACAACACCAATATAAACAAGGATGGAAAAGTCGTGACAAAAGGGGTTTTAAAAATACTCCTACTGCGGAAAATATGATAGCTTAAATCTTGTGTCACTGCATTCGTTACCCATGCCAACATAATTTTAGTTAAAAAACGACGGGTGTTAAAGTATATTGTTCGGATTACATTCGATATATCCCCACTCGATTGCAGCCAATAAAATTTGTCACCAAAAGTCAAATATTTTTGCTAATGAAATATCAATATATCGTTCACATATTTTAATTTCCTAAAATACACAAGAAAAAGTTTCCTCATTATGAAAATTACATTTTCGTTTTAAAAAATCCTCATTTGCTAAATAATTAATCGGACGAATTCTAAATCTGACTGAATGATGAAATTCTACTTTTGTTTATTATAAAGGTTGTTACGAGATATAAAGGTGAAATATTTTTTGGAGATTTTGGATGTGTTGGATATTGAGAGTTGAGAGAATAACTGTAATACCGCAATCCGGGGCCACAGAGGTTACGTCGCTAAGCATGTCAATGTAAATTTTCAGCGGACTGGTCGAGTTACAGCGAACAGGGAGATTGTTTATATCAATACGTCTTCTGAATCCTTCATTTTAATGAGAGTATTGTGGTTTGATGAAAGGAACGTAACTCAAGTTAAACAGAGTTAACTTCAAAAAATGTCGTTTAACTTTCTGGTCGGAATGCTCTGCATGCTTAGTTGCGAGGTACTCAAGTACGCCATGAATGTAAACAAATTTATTCTAGTCTGTTATGTTTGTGCAATTTAGAAACATTTTATGTGAAGGCAGAAATAACGAAATTTACATATTAGTAGGGCTGTCACGATTATTCGATTAATCGACTATTGATCTGTCACGGCGAAATCGATTAGTATTTTTCGTTGTCGAATAATCGGTAAATTGTATCCCGTTTTAGACGTTTAATAATTAAAAGAAAATTTGATGAAAAAACTATTGTTTCTAAAGGTAAAGAGTTAAGAACATCGATGTTAAACCCCCAAGAAGCTGTTTGAAGTAATTGTCTTTCAGGTACATTCATCAAAGCTTTGATGTTCTGAACTTTTGAACCGTCAGTGTAATAATCAAGACCGGTCGGCAGTTGCGAACTTCGCAACTGCCGACCGGTCTTGATTGTTACACTGACGGTTCAAAAGTTCAGAACATCAAAGCTTTGAATGTACCTGCAAAGGATCGTCTTCGTTGTTTCCTTGAGTTAAGTCAGCTGACTTGAATTCATTTTTATCGAATTCAAAGAGAGGGGGGGGGGGGCGCATTTAGGTACGATTAATCGATTATTATCGATTATTTGCGACGATTAATCGATTCCAAAATTTAAAAATCGTGACAGCCCTACATATTAGCCGACCAAGTCGAAATAAGGTACATTTTTGTTGTGTTCCAAGTCAATTGAAAGGACGTGAGAATTCAATACCGCATGGTCTGGATCAATTAATAACCCCATAAGCGCGCTAAATAAGCGTGAAGTAGTGTTTTGAAATGACAAAAAAAAGATACTACGACACCTTGCAAGTCTGACCCCAGAACATCTACGACAATCGCGTGCTGTACAATACTTTGATAACAAAAGCGGCGATCTTTTTCGAGATAAGATTGCCACAGATATCGCCACACTTACCACAAGCGGGTCGACATTTCGTAAATTAATTGCAGTGACATACAGAACATGGGGAGTGTATTGCCACTAAATCACCCGCAGAGTGGAGATTCCACCCAAGCAATAATTGCGAATTTGATGTAAAGCATAACAATCACAAGCAAAGTTTCAGCCAATGGACCTCCGGGTTAAACCCGGAGGTCCATTGGCTAATACGTTGCTCGTGGTTTTTGACCATATGTTCAGAATTTGAAAGTAATACTTTGGGTATTAACTCCACTTCGCGGGTGATTTTGTTACAATCCACTTTCCACGTACTGTACATAAAAACGCATTGAAAACAACAAACGATTCAATATCTTCGTTCTTCTTTTTCGCCAGGTGAGATTCTGTTCTGATGTACGGACAGAGATTTCCGAACGGAACCCGAGCAACTCGCGATCTGCCCATTTTTGTCATCAAAGTAATGTTCGATTGACATTAACCTCTTGCCTTACGTAACCGTCATATTTATTTATTTATTTATTTTTTTATTTATTTATTTATTTATTTATTTATTTATTTATTTATTTACTTATTTATTTATTTGTGTTTAAGGTCACATATTCCTGCAGAATTGCTAATCGTGACCATAACATGGATATAAAGCTAAGTTCATCCATTCGCCAATGCCCATGATGTAATTTTAGGGGACTTTTACCCTAAGAATTGGTTACCGGCTCCCACTGTACCAGTAAACAAGCACTGCTTCAATCCACAGGGTTCCGACAGCAACGCTAAAGCGATCTGAACGAATTACAAATATTGGACGTTACGATACGGACTTACCGTAATGAAGTAAAATAGGGATAATATTGTTTTGTTAATTTAATATTTTGTATCATGCAAATTTTTTTACACTTAACATTTTGTTCAGTGCATTGTTCTTCATAAATTATAAATATAGATTTTAGTTGAACGCGATGGCTCACAAGTGATATAAATTATACAGGTATTTCCAAATAATTGTACATAGATTTCATACATTTTGGAAACTCATGTGAGACATGTCAGCGATCGACTTTGAATTCCCCAAAAATGAAAATGGACTGTTGTGAACGACTAGAGTTAAAACTAGAAGTCCTGTCACGAAATGTGCGCTTATCTAGGCTTAATTGCGCGTAGGAATTGCGCGGAATTGCCACATCGAATGACATCCAAAACACGGCAGGTTCTCCTCGTTCCTCATAGCAAACACAGGCAATGTTTCTGCCAATGGACCTTCGGGTTACCCGGAGGTCCATTGGCTGAGACATTGCTTGTGCACAGGCCGCATGCACACAATTTGATAACCTTACTATGGTCATAACGCGTATTTTAACGCGCATATCAACGTGCTATATGTGCGCATTTCAGGACAGGACTTTTAGTTGTAACTGTATAAAACTGTTTGTGAAGTTTCGAAGCTCAGTCTACGATTTATATTTATATCATGCCTCGAATTGTGCAGTTGTAGCAATATTTTGTCCATTATGAGTGTCATAGGTTTCGCGTGCTCATTAAAAACTGTATAAAATGCCTTAAATTGGGGAGGGCCTCTAATGTCTTTGGAGAAGACAAGCATTGATGATGCAGTTGGAATAACATGTTGTTGCTTTATCGGGAAACCCTGCGTCACAACACTTCCATGTATTGATATTTATGTATTGCATGGGCTGGAGGGGTGGGGTGGGTGATGGTGGGGGTGTGGGGGATGGGTGAGGGCGGTTTCTCGGGCAAATTGAGGTCCGTGTTCTTTTCTTTCCGAGCATGACAAATTTGGAGCCCGGAACATGCTAATTAAGGATAAACGACAGGTTTGTTGGAAAGCCCCACGTGACGACAATTACACACTAAAAACTAAAGTGTTAAAACTGACACTTTCAAGGTGTTAAACCCATTCTAACTCTTATGGTTTGATTTTAACACTCAAAGTGCAATGCTTTAAGCACTTAGACATTACATTCGTCAGAAATCTGAAACTTGAATGAATGGCACTTCCCATTGTCTAGCATTGGTGGTTCTTCAAGAATCGTCCATAATTTGATTTGCGCTTGGTGGGTACATAATTAAGCGGACACAACGCAGATGACGCGGATCAGGCTCGAGAGTTCGAGCCTGATCCGCGTCATCTGCGTTGTTTCATTTTAGTCCAGGCACATTAGACATAAAAATGAGAAAGTAAGGAAAAAAATCGGAGAAAGCTGATTTTTTTATATGTTTCCGGGACACACATTGCGGATAAAGTGTGAAAAGTCCCCGCGAATCCGAGTTGAGCTTTTTTAGTTATAGCGTATTTTTGATGAACAAATTTTTTTTTAAAAAATTCGACCCAGCTCCATATTTCTCATTCTTATTCGCCCTAGTAGGGTGAGAATCATAAATATCGTGCTGAATTATATTGAGAATACATATCCCCAACAGAAAATGCCAACCTTGTACCAATCCTCACACTCAATGGTGAAATATTCACGAAAATGTACAAAATTACGAAAAACAATTTATTGTTTTCATACACACAGCGGTACACAACGTCCATTAAATCAAATCTACGACTACTTTGGGAGTTAAATTATATATCAAAAATTGCAGAAAAGCAGTGGCTTTTTAATGATACATAACAATAGTCATTTATTCCATAATGAACTGGTGAAACGTGTGAAATATTAACCATACCCCCTAAACTCAAATTCAAACGGCATCGACTTTTCTCATTCAAATACCGTATTATAGCATCATTGTTTCAATTTCCATGTTCGATTAAATCACATAATGTGGTGTTTGTCCAGTGACGTTTGACCAACCACTTTATATCAAAGCAGTGGAGATTGTGTCTTCGTCAGATAAGTTGACAAAAGTTTTCGTTAGACTCGGCGGCTTCCATATGATTATGTCATATTTAGGGGCAATTGGTTCGATCATGGCTGGTAGCGGCTTGGATGAACTTTGGGGGACTGTTTATGCTGGTGGGTCAATCCATCATTTGATCAGTGGTCATGCACATTCAAGAGCAGTTCGTGCCCATTTGCTAACACAAATTGCCATTACAAAACTTGTGTTTGAAGAAAGCCGAACACTAGATAACATAGACTGCACAGAAGTCAATGAAATATTCTGTGGACTTTCCAGAGGTGACTGTATAACAGCTGACGCTGTCAATCAAGAAAGTGTCAACCATCTACTGTCAAAATTACACGAACTGCTCCAGAATGCGTCCGTAGGACGCACAGGAAAGCTTTGGGTACAATACTACGAGCAAATAGGTCTTCTCCAGTTGTTCTTGAGAGCAGAGCGCACAGGCGACTAGGAACTCCAAACATATTGTGTTCGCAATATTATTCCAGTATTTCACGCAGGTGGTCATTTTGCATACGCAAAAAGTTCTCACCTCTATTTGCAGCAGATGAGTGAGCTAACAGAAATAATGCAACAGGATGATTTGAAGTTGTTCACTGAGAAAGGTTACTTTACCATAAGGCGCTCAGAAAATTCTGGGACGGGATATATTCTGATCAGACCATAGAGCAGTGTTTAATGAGAATGTTCAAGCTCCCTGGTGGTCTCACACATGGCAGGGGAATAACCGATAGCACTGTTGCGAAATGGGTACATGGACTACCTCTTTCCCTTCCGATATGTAATGCTCTCGAAAATTTTGTTCATGTTCACAGTGGTCATGGCGAACAACATCGGGATCTCAGTCAAAGTTCACAATTGACTGATGCCAATGATATCACCAAATTATTGAACTGGCTCAGAGTGCATTCCCCCTTCCAGAATAGAGATCCACTACAATTAGTCTCTATAGCGACCGGGCTTGTGGCCGACGAAACTGTGAACTGTGACCAAGTTCGCAAAATTGGTGAATGTTGCGTATCGAATGTTGTAAGCAAAACGTTCAACAGCATCAAACTACGACGTGTTGACACTGTGCAGTCTTTCGCATCGATGGCAAATAGCATCAAAGTCCGTGGAAGTAAGGTAGTGATTGACCCCACAATTCTGTTCAACCGCATCACATGTGTTATTCAGTCACAAGCAGAGATGGAAGAGTATCTCAAATATGAACTCGCCCCGAAACCACCAGCATTGTTTGATTCTGCTGGAATGAGGAAGACACAGAAAAGCACGCTCGGTAAGATCCTCAAAACATACGGTTCCGAGCAAACTAAAATCCCAGAACATTCTCTGTTTGTTGTAGATGGTGGATTTTTATTGAGGGCAGTTGTATGGCCTAAACAGTTGTCATATAAGGACATATGTACATCATATTCCAATTATCTAGTGAGACATTTGGGGGCGAACGTCGTGGTTGTTTTTGATGGTTATGCTTGTACAATGTCGACAAAGGGCATGGAACAAGCCCGTAGATCTAAAGACAGGTATTCCATTGATATCAATATCTCACCCGAGGTACCAGCCACCACACCCCAATCCGATTTCCTTGTAAATGCCAAGAACAAAACCCAACTGATCGATCTTCTAATGCAGGAGCTATCTGCTATCAATATTCAGTCCAAGCAGGCCGAGGCTGATGCTGATGTACTGATAGCCGAAACTGCACTTGACATCGCTCAAGATGACAACAATGTTGTCGTTGTGGGAACAGACACAGACTTGTTAGTCATTCTTACCTCTCGAGTTCAACCGGGATGTAATATTCACATGATATATTCCATTACCCCAAACTTACTAGTTTCAGTAAGTGAAATAGCAACCAAAATGGGTGACCATAGAAGCAACCTCCTTGTAGCACATTCTATAAGTGGTTGTGACACTACTTCTGCACTCTTTCGAGTTGGTAAGAAGAAAGTATTCAGTACAATTGTCTCCGATGTTACTAGCGACTCACAACAGTATGTCAACACAATTTTGGCGGATGACAGTACACCAAGTGCAGTAGCCGCTGCCGGGTAATAACTTCTCCTGATCTTATACGGGAGTAAAACTGTTTCCTCTCTCGACCAATATAGATATGTCACTTACAAGCGTTATGTAGCAAAATCTAAACTGAATAAACCCATCGACCTAGCCTCACTCCCACCAAGCAGCGATGCTGCACAACAACATGTCTACAGATGTTATCTCCAGGTCCAACAATGGCTGGGCACTTCGCTTCCTCCGACGGATTGGGGGTGGTCGCTAGACAATGGACTTCTTGTACCGACTGCAGCCACAAAGCCATGTGCCCCCGATAACCTACTGAATCTGATCAGTTGTGGTTGCAAGAGTGCTTGTACAAAAAGGTGTGGGTGTAAGAAGGCAGAACTCTCTTGCTCAGGTTTGTGTAATTGCAGTTCGGATTCTTGTAACAACCACAGAAACACTGTCCTGTCGGAAATTTCTGAGTTCGATGAATAATATGTACATAGGTCATGTCATTTCTGTATATAGCGTTGATAATAGTCAATGTAACTTAATCCATGTTGATTGATTTGTACATTCTGTAAATATTATTTATTGATTTTTGTACATTCTGTAAATATTATTTATTGATCTAATGCTGCCAGACACAGACGTGTCTGTTCGGTCCCAAGCCCGAAAATAGTTGAGTTCTCATGCTGACGAATTTTATGCCAAAAGGGGAACTCGGCCAGAAGCAGAGGGGGTCTTCCATAATGTCTATTGTGTAAGCAATGATGAAAGTCTTCAAATGGTGGTGGATTTTTTATCGTCTGTCCAACTAACATCCCGTTCTGTACTACGACCCTTTGGGCAAATCCGTTAGGAAAATCGTCATTTTTTGCGTAAATCCGATACTTTTTTGTGAATTTTCAATAATTTTTCGCAGAAATTGTCACAGAATGCACATTTTCCTCTAGGTAAATGTATATTAGACATTATGTAGTTCGAAATACGCGTAAACAAAAAATACAGTTGGATCAATTCGAGGTTACAAAGTTCGTGCGATTTTTTTTTGATTTTTTTCAAACGCGTTTTCGAAAAAAGGCTGTAGAAAAAAAAAAGCTCAACTGGGATTTTAGGGGACTTTTGTCTAATCGTTCAGTGACATGTACTCGACATTCCCTGAAAAAATCAGCTTTCTCCGATTTTTTTCCCTAATGAAACCTAATGTTCTTGGGCTATTTTAAGTGTCGCGACATTACACTTGTCAAGTGGTATTATTGTAACACCTGTCAAGTTCTGGGATATCTACACTTGAACAAAGTGCTAGTTCAGCACTTAGTAAGTTTTAAATACAGCACTTCAAGTGTAGTTTTTAACACTTTAGGTTTTAGCGTGTATATGCATTTATCAACCAAAGCATGCTTTCGGAATATCTTTGGAGAAGCGTGCCTTAATAATGAAGTTGGAATACATAACATTTGATTAGAAAGCCCTGCATCACGACAGTTACTATGTCTTTACCAAGCCATGTCTTGGTAATGCCTTCTGAGAAGGCATGCGTTGATGATGTTGGTGGAATAACATGTTAGTGAAATGCCCTGCGTCACGCCAATTACATTCATTTATCAAGGCATTCCTTTTGAAAATGCATTGGCTGTGGGGGGGGGGGGGGGGGGTGGGAGCATACAAATGGAGGCCAGTGGCCGATTTGTTCCCAGCATGATCAATTTTGAGTCCAGTGCATGCTAATTAAGTGTAAACAACATGAGGTCGGAGCACCCCACATGACAACAATTGCATGCAGTTATCAATGCATGCTTTCGAAATACCTTCTGAGCGTGCTTGATGTTGTAGTCGGAAAATTGTTTTATCAGTTTTGTCAGTCTGGAGTTGAGTCATGACAGTTTGGACAACTTGGTTACTACTCGTCCACTCCGACACTTCACACCCACGAAGACATGCATCTGCTCGACGCCCCTGGGGAGGTAAAAATATATTTGACGTTAAAGGCACAATACATATGTTTTCGAACATTGAATGCCTCTCATGCAATTTAAGGCAGTAACAGATATCGTAAATGCATGTCCACGTATAACACAGTTCAGTATAAGATTGGATTAGAATAGTGAACTTCAATTGAAAGTTTTGTTATAAGCTAGTCTGGGAATTATCGCAAATTATTTAAAAGATTTTTCTAGATATCCATCAACTCGATGGATATCGAGAAACAACCCTCGGTAGCTTCTTAAATGTCGTCAAGCTGATCTGTGTTATTGTTTTCAAACGAACGCATTTGGGGTCGAATTGGGCTGAAGATTCTGCAATAAAATGTCTCGTAGCATATAATAAAAGAAGATGTACTCTATTTTAGTCAGTATCGGGAATTATCTCATGAGTGTGGACCTTTTGCGAGTAAAAAATAATATTTGCAGGTCCTCACAATTAATGTTTTCAGTAACTTCCTAAATTACGTTACACTTCGGCGCATGACGCCGCCTTGAACGTCGCCTTGGATGAACAATCATATGAATGGGCTGAATACCGCGCAGTAAAATGTCACGGCGCATACAATAAAAAGAAAATCCACATTATTTTAGTGAATGTGGGGAATGATCTCATAAGTGTGGACATGAACGTTTTTTACGAATTCGCTAAAACAGCATAGATATCCTCTATATAATTGTACCTGTGCTTAAACTAGGACATAGGAGATTTTAAACAAGGACATATGCAATTTTAAACTAGGATGTATGGAATTTTTAAACTAGGACATATGAATTTTTTAACTGGGATATATGGAATTTTAAACTAAGGTATACAGAATTTGAAACTGGGATATATGGAATTTTAAACAAAGGATATATGGAATTTTAAACTGAGATATATGGAATTTTAAACTGGGACATATGGAATTTTAAACTAGGATATATGGAATTTTAAAGTGGGATATATGGAATTTTAAACTGGGATATATGGAATTTTATGCTAGGATATATGGAATTTTAAAATACGATATATGAAATGTTAAACTAGGACATATGGAATTGTAAACTAGGACATACGGAATTTTAAACTAGGATATATGGAATTTTAAACTGGGATATATGAAATTTTGAAATAGGACATATGTAATTTTAACTTAGGACATATGGAATTTTAAACTAGGATATATGGAATTTTGAACTGAGACATAAGGAATTTTAAACTGGGATGTATGGAATTTTAAACTAGGATATATGGAATTCTAAACTAGGATATTTGGAATTTTAAACTAGGATATATAGAATTTCAAACTACGATATATGGAATTTTAAAATAGAATATATGGAATTTTAGACTAGGGTGTATGGAATTTTAAACTAGGACATATGGAATTTCAAAGTAGGATATATGGAATTTTAAACAAGGATCTACGGAATTTTAAACTAGGACATATGGAATTTTAAACTAGGATATATGGAATTTCAAGCTAGAATATATGGAATTTTAAACTAGGATATATGGATTTTTTGGAAGTAATTGTATTTTTGATCTAGGCGTTTATGACTCGAATCTTTGAAATTCAGGGACACAGTTTTCCGATTATTGAGAGGTAAGTCTTACTGCACGACATCTCACATCTTCCATTCGATGACATCCATATCTGATATTTAAAAAAAAACTTTAAAACAAAATAAAAGCAAAAACAACAAAACAAAACCAAACAATGAGCACTGCTCATGGTATTAGAGTGAGGGCACGACAGAGATTTTAACAGACGTAAGTGGGGCCCCAAGCCTTACTAAATCGGTGCGTCTGTGTAAATTAACTCTGGTTTAATTGCGTTAAGTATTGAACGATAAAGTTATTACAAATCTGGAAAACGCATTACTTCTTGTACGCCTAATGGTGTTGCCACCGTTGATATATATTATATGGTGTTTTTGACAGTGCGAGTGTTTGGTCAGTAATCAATTTGGACGAGGTGGGGGGGGGGGGGGGGTAACGACTGTCGGTATTCGGGTAGTATGTCCATTGGGCCTATTTGAAGAAAGGTTCAAGTCTGCCTTCGTCTAAACTTTAAGAACTAAAATGCACTTTCCGACTCTCCGGCATTAAGTATTCCCCGCGAATGTGGATAAAATGTGATAATTCACGACCCGCGCAGAATGTAATTTGGTGGTAGTCGGGTCATCCAATGGGAGGGGGAAGCGCCTGTCTATATTGACGTCGTATCTCCTGTATTTGATGGTGAATTTTCAATGTTTTTAGTAACTTTTTTATAACGATGAGAACGGAAATTTCAGTTGACTTCAATTTTATGCTATGAAATCAGTTTTTGACGCTACCTTTGGATGAAACTGCACAGTGCTTGATATCAAATACGCCTTTGTACGTCTGTGACACCTTTATAGTATTGTCGTATATAGTTTGGTGACGGGGGTAGGCATCTGATCAGATGGGAGGTCTAAGGGCAAAATTGCATTATCTTTTCCATGTACAAACATGAAGATAATGTCTAGGTTCTCTGAATGCGTTCACGTATCCTACTCCCTAATAACATTTTCCTGATATTATTTGCTATTAGGTGGCCACGTGTGAAGTATATGTAGTGTTTTAAGGCTACTGAACGCCTGTTATCCCTTCAGAAACCTTAAGCTAGTTTAATGGAGTGTGTCAAAAATAGGCCAAACTTTCAAGTGACGTATATACATCCAAATTGCCGTTAAATAGAAAAAACAATACAGTTTTACCTTAAGTTCCTCATATGCCAATACTTACGAAATGGTGATCTAATGTTTGGAGAATGTTTATCGAGAGATACTGTCCGTAGAATTCTACAGTACAGTGACCGTGGACTTGTTGTGATCCACGCCTGAGCAGAGATGTCCACGCATGCGTTCAAAAATCAACCACTGGTTGTGATCTAATCTGTCTCCTTCATCTTTATTTGGGTATTTTGGGGACTCTCGCGACATGATGATACACAGTTAAAACTAGACGTCCTGTCATGAAATGCGCACAAATAACACGTTGATATGCGCGTTAATGTACGCGTTATGGCCCCAGTAAAGCTATCAAATTCTGCACATATGGCCCGTGCACAAGCAATGTTTCAGCCAATGGACCTCCGGGTAACCCGGGGGTCCATTGGCAGAAACATTGCCCGTGTTTGCTATGCATAACCAGGAGCACCTGTCGTGCTATGGATGCCATTCGATATGGCAATTGCGCGCAATTCCAACGCGCAATTAAGCCTAGATAAGCGCACTATTCGTGACAGGACTTCTAGTTTTAACTGTAGTATTGGTGGGAGCTTATCGCATTATGCTGATTTTAGAAACCCATTGCTTCTACAGGTTTATCATATGAGGTGTGAAGCTTTCAATGAATTCCTGAACGAGGTGTGTCGTTAAGCCTTTCATCCCATCATATGTGCAGTCGATCAACTACACCCGTCCTTCGTCTTTGTCACAGCTTTTAACCTCGATTGGTTTTAGCTTATACTACCAATGCGTTGCTACCCGTCGCTATCGCATCACAATCTCAATCCAGTACAACCGCTACCATCGGCTTGTTCCGTAGATTTTGACGCCTACCATCCAAGTTTGCAATGCGAACAAATGCTATTGAGTACAGTTCTGCGATTATGCAATCTTTGTCTTATTAGCCCTGTCTCTTATCTGTATCAAAGTATAGTTATATTTACAGAGAGGCATCTCTTTTTAACAGTCTCCAGTAGTTTAGTATATACCGGCACATACCGGCACTGGTCATTCGATCATTCGTAGCTATATAGCTTTTAGATCACAGTCTTTGTGTTACGTGTATCTCATCTCGGGTACTACCTTCAAAACAGAATAATTACATTGTTAATGTAGTTGTGCGTTTTGGTGCAAATACTCAATTCCAATTGGTCAGCTGGAGGAAAACGTCATGACCAAATGTAATTCATTTTCCAATGAATACATTTGGTCAAACTTTGACCGGCATTTACGGTAGAGCGCAGTTGACGGAATGTAATTCGAGCGGTGTTTGGGCGGGTTTATAACTTTTAGCGCCTCTCGCAGTGATCAATGATTAAAGTTTACTGATATGTTAAATAAATTGTTTTGAACATTCCAAGTTTCGTTGCGGAAGACGGCTATTTGACAAATTTGGGCCAATGCCGAATACCGGCGCTCAACTCAGAGTTGTGCCCTTTCTCTTTTGTGTGAGGGTGGGTTTTCGCCTCGTTCGTTCGTACATGTTTCATTTCGTCTTTCTGCTGTGTTGTTTGGTAAAAAGTAGTTTAAACAGTTACGGAATATAATTATAAGAATTGAATGCAATTTTTATAATCTTTATTGGAGTATGAACGTGTGGGAATGGGTACAAATTCTGTATGAATCCGGGATTCATACATAATTTGTACCCATTCCCACACGTTCATACTCCAATAACGATTATAAAAATTGCATTCAATTCTTAAAAACTTTGAGGCTACTAGCCGTCAGGTAAAAACATGACTAAGAGCACGATTCTCACACGGGGTAGTATGAACTCAATCCTGAGTTCATAATACGCTTCATACTATTACGACTTTGTTACATTGTACGAACTGTTATCTGTTGCAATGGAAACCGTGTGGTTTGCTATTATGTGACGTATTGTTTAGGAGAACCCTGGTAAGTGGCAAAGTGATTTTCTACTGTAGTATAGTTCTACTTTATTGTTAAAACAGGACCCAGAACCAACAATTCACTTCATCCCTACGGTGCGGTCATGAGATGGCCGGAAATGCTGTACGTTCTCGTAAATAGCAACAACACATAAATATATTGTGACGTGAAAATTTCGCCATAAAAACATTTTATAACAATTTAATAACCTTTAAATAATATATAACTATTTTTGACAGTTTATTTGTCTGATAATGTAGTAAACTTGACAACGGCGTTTTCTTTTTAATTTCCAAATATTTTTATGGTAAAAATAACGTTTCTAACTATTCAGACTGGGTTCTTTTTGTAACAGATGTTCGAAAGAACTTCTTTTTCTGACGATTAATATAACTTTTCGTAATTACAGTTTTAGAACGGTTTTTTTTAATGTTTGTTACACATTAACACTTTACCACGTGTGAAATGTTCAAACAGTTTACTCATGTCTAAAGGGTGTACAGATTCAAGAAATTCTGTAACGGTGCAAAATGAAAAATAACTATTATTGTACACATTTCTGAGCAGTGTTGTAAATTTCATAACCTTCTGACGTAAGCAGCTGATGAAGTACGCTGACGTGGGTAACGGTTTTCCTGGGTTCTACCATGACGTTTACGTCACAAATAGCCGCAATGCAAATCATCTCCAATTCCACGCTGGGTTATGACCAGCAATCGTTACAGACAGGGAAGAGACTAGCTCAGCTGAAATCGAAGTGGACACTATGATCTCTTAAAAAGAACGTGTTGATACAGTACGACCGCCATGGACTGGTCACGTCCCACGTGTGGGCAATATTTCCAAGGACGCATTATTATAAGATTCCAAAAACTAATTATAGAAATAATCATCAAAATTATAATTAATGAAGCAACGGGTGCTACATGGTGCTTCATTAATTAAAAGTTTGCTGATGATTTTTATTACCTGGTAAATGCGTGCGTGGACTAGGGCTGTCACGATTTTTTAATTTAGGAATCGATTAATCGTCGCAAATAATCGATCATAATCGATTAATCGTAACTAGATGACCCTCTCTCCCTCTCTCTGACGTCGATAAAAAATGAAGTTCAAGTCAGTTGACCTACCTCAGGTAATCAACGAAGGCGATCCTCTTTTAAATACATTCAAAGCTTTGATGTTCTGAACTTTCGAACCGCCAGTGTAATAATCAAGACCGGTCGGCAGTTGCGAACTTCGCAACTGCCGACCAGTCTTGATTATTACACTGACGGTTCAAAAGTTCAGAACATCAAAGCTTTGATGAATGCACCTGGCAGACAAATGCTTCCAACGGCTTCTTGGGGTTTAACATCGATGTTCCTAACTCTTTACCTTTAGAAACAATAGTTTTTTCATAAAATTTTCTTTTAATTATTAAACGTCTAAAGCGGGATAAAATTTACCGATTATTCGACAACGACAAATACTAATCGATTTCGCTGTGACCGATCAACAATCGACTAATCGATTAATCGTGACAGTCCTAGCGTGTACGTCACACCCACTCGTAGATTACGACCAGTCCACGGCGACTCTACTGTATATAATACTTATGGAGATAGTTTTCGTGCTCATTCACGGCATTAAACTATGGGAGCAACAGAGACTACAGAAGGCAGTATATTACACCACTATGGCATGTGTATTCTCAGGTACTCCCAATAATGGAGTGTTGTGCTTCATTGGTTAGAGAATTAGACTTTAAACCGACACCCTGTAACGAATGTGATGTCATCAGTGCATTGATAAGTGGCGTGCTGTCTGTTGTCACAATGGGCTGTGTGAGCGACCAAGTTGAGACATGAACGTTATGCTAGTGCGATGTCGAAATGCGTGTGTTCAGGGTTATACGTGTTACCCTAGTTCAGTTTGCGTGATGGACGTCTCCATTTAGGTTTTATTGATGGTACGTGACCACTTAATGGCATAAATAACTGCACCAGTAGAGTAGTGAGTTCGGACGGTATGTTTGATTCAATCAGAGTATGTTGAGTCACCAGATCTATATATACCTAAACTGATTACAAACCGATCTGTTTATCGCGACGGAATTCTCGTGTTTTTTTACCTAATACAGAACAACGGACGCGTCCATTGTACCAAAGCCCCAAGGTGTTCCCTAACATTATATAGGATAGCTAGTGGTTACATAAAGGTTTGCGGAGATGGTCCAACTTTGTGGATATTTTTACTTTAGGACCAGCTCCCCAAGAGACCCAATGTTGGATAATCTAAATCTCCCAGGTTCTATTTTGAGGACTTGGCCAGATAGGGTTAAGGATACTTTCGAAGTATTATTATGCAGAGATAACTAAACAGAACACAGGTTAAATTTCTCGAA
Source organism: Pictodentalium vernedei (assembly GCA_031216915.1). NCBI lineage: Eukaryota > Metazoa > Mollusca > Scaphopoda > Dentaliida > Dentaliidae > Pictodentalium > Pictodentalium vernedei. Next base: position 521,237,096 of record CM062293.1, read on the forward strand.
ATTAGTACAATTTATTCATGAAATTTACACTGGGCAATCTTTATTGTCAAATGTATTATGAAATCATGCAATACATTAAATTCAGAAGTACAAATTCATTTAATACAAACCTAGTGCTTGCGTGAGCTCTACACGATGGCTATAGCTCTTTGTCTCTATGTTTGGGTCTAGCATATCTAAGAGAGAGAGAGAGAGAGAGAGAGGGGGAGACACAGATAGAGAGAGTGGGAGATAGAGAGAGTGGGAGAGAGAGATAGAGAGAGAGAGGGGGGGAGACACAGATAGAGAGAGTGGGAGATAGAGAGAGTGGGAGAGAGAGAGAGAGAGAGAGAGAGAGAGAGAGAGAGAGAGAGAGAGAAAACTCGGTTCTGGAAAAACTAAGTCTCTGTTCTGCTGTGAAATCTGGTTGCCAATATTCACATTAGCTCTAGCATACCACCAGTCAGATGACGAGTTTCATCTTTAGGTATTGAGATTACATCTAATGCAATATCGGAATCTGATTAACAACTTCACTGAACCACTAGTAGTTAAGTACCTCTCCAATCCTTACATAGTAACATACTATGTTAAAAATGGTAGCACTGACAGTGTCAACCGGCATAGAATCACATAGCTAGCACTCCTCTCAATTAATAGAAGAGAGTGTGATTGAAAATTTAAGCTAAATTATATAAGCTGGTGTGAGTGAGTTCACCTAATGTGAAACCAGCGCTGTATATAGTGCACAGATAAGTTCATTAATAAACCATTTAACCCTTTACCTTTCAAGCACACTTGTGTTGCCTGAGCTTCTAGAGCTTAGACTAGACTCAGTAGCGCTTTACTTCGATACTCAATTTATGTAGGGATCGAATATCGAACGAAGAGGAATATCAGTCTGAAGAGTAGTCACGAGGTATCTGGGTGTGTTACATCGTGTGATAGTATGCAAACTTAGCCGAAACGACAACTATCTATAATTACACAAAATCAATGGTCCCGGAAATTGCCTTCTCATATAGTACAAGAGGACATTCTGAAGGAATGTTCAAATGCACGCGTGTGCTTATCAGAGCTGCAGACGAGTTTACAAACTTACCCCGGCCACTTCATCCATTCCTGGGCTTGTTCTGGTGATCCTCCTCTGTCTGTCTTGTCTCTTCTAGTCCTTGCTATCTCTGAACACGTTCCGAGCTCCGCTTTCGGCATACTGCTCGCTATGCATACACGTTGACATGCCAGGACTTCTTTCACGAAAGAGACCATGCGGAAACTCCCAATGAGGCCTTGTCGTAAGACCCGGATATCCTCAACCGGCTATTTGAGGATGCTTACGTCATTGTCGTCTGCTACTGAAGAATACTTGTTGAAGGATGACGATTAAATAAGCCTATACATTTTACACTTCTGTGTATGAAGCCAGAAGAGTTACGAAGAAGACCCCCCCCCCCCCACCAATGAGCCTACTCCCCCTCCGCACTGCCATTTGGGTATCTGATGATAGTTAAGTTAAGACTTATAACAAAAGGAGAACAATTACCTAATAAGATCATGAAAACTCCATCGGCATTTTCGCAAAATCCGAAATATACGTCTGTTTTCTGTACTTACAAAAAGGCTTCAAAATTGAGAAACTTCCGTTTAGTATTGTTATTAATTCTATTTTGCAGCTTACTCTCCAGATTTTGAATGCAAAAACCCAGAAAATATATCGCAATGGACTCAGCACAGCCCCGAAGAAAACATAACGACCCGATATTCAAAGTGCCTAATAACTACCGTAAATGGAACCAACGTTGAGGAAACTGGTTGTGAATTTGGTTTTAACTATTCAATACCTATAGAGAGATCTATTGTAACGGAGGTAACTTATGATAGACTAATGTGGATGAAACATTCTTACACTTTGAGATCGGTGATAAATGATTTTTTTCGAACGATACAATCTGATTTGACAGGAATTATAGAAGTGTGATCACAATAGTATTCTCAGTCTTTTTCTCGATCTGGAGCCAACACTTTATAGTATTAACCAATTTAAAATTCCCAGTAGTTTATATCAACCAATTTAAAGTCATACCCAGAAAATACAATAGTTGAAAATGCAATGGTAAAGACGATACAATCTGATCTGACAGGTATTATAGAAGTGTGATCACTTAGCCAATACTAAATAACATAAGAAAGGGAATACAGATGATATTTGTGACTATTGTTAGGTTTTTTTGTTCTGTTTTTATATCGAGACGAGCGAAAGCGAACAGCTTTAATTTAAGCCATATACCTTCGATGTTTCGCGTTCCATTATATAAAGTATCGGCGCCAGATCGAGAACAAGACTGATAAGACTATTGTAATCACACTTCTATAATTCCTGTCAAATCAGATTGTATCGTTTTTACAATTGTATTTTGAAGACTTGTATTTTCTAGGTATGACTTTAAATTAGTTAATATAAAACACCGGGAATTTCAAAGATCTGCTACTTGGCAAATTGTCATATCTTTTAATATGCTAATTATTCATTTTATTCTGTTATATTAATGAATAGGTAGAAAATACAATTCTTGAAAATACAATTGTGAACGATTTATAGTATTGGCTCCAGATTACGATCCGGTTCGTCGCACAATTATATCAATGGGGAAAGACGAGAAAGAGAGGAGAGAGAGAGAGACAAAGAGAGAGAAAGAGAGAGAGAGAGATAGAGAGAGAGAGAGAGAGAGAGAGAGAGAGAGATAGAGAGAGAGAGAGAGAGAGAGAGAATAAAGTATTTGTTATTCAACCCGGGGCAGGAAAACAAACAAAACTAAAACAATGTGATTCTATAGAATCACAGGTTTACTCTTGAAGCTACAAAATACTACAGAAAATACATGTTGACAAATAATTCATATATAACATACTTTTGCCGAAAATACATTAGTGATGAAACTTGCTATGTTTATGATCACAAGCCTCGTAGGAAGTGAAAGTAGGTAACTTTTTAAAATTCACGGATCCTAGTGTGCTACGGATTTCTTCCGAGAATTTTTGCCTGGGATTACGAGCACATAAAAAGCAAAATTCCTTGAAATAACCATCTTCCCAAAGTTACTTTTTTCAAGTAGCTGAAAATGTACGGGCTTCATTTTGAGAGCTAATACTTAACAGAAATTGTGTTGCTTCCAGTACAATGCTTTTTCCTTTATTCTCTTTTCGTGGGGTCTGTGGGACAGGTGTACATGAAATCGCATAATATTGAAAAATTACGTGTTGTGTCTTTACTATACTTTGAAAGCGGTTACTGACTTTTCCCCGAAAGAAAAGTAACAGCTCGTATCACTTTACAGAGCAGTGTTATGACTTAAATCTCAACCAAATGCAGGTTCATGTTTTAGCGTCATGTTTAATCCAATTTAATTGTTTTGCGACATTTGTATATTCATATTTTGTTTTGCACAGAAAAAATATGAAATAACGCAAATCGAATTGGTATGGGCAATGTGCTAGGACAACCGGTGTTGTGGGCTGGAGCTAACAAATGGTTATGATATGATAGTGTGCGGCTGCACCCCGTTCGTCGTCTCTCATCCCTTAGTACTATTGATTCACTCAAGGCGCACGGTAACTGCGATGGTATAGAATGAACGGTTTGTAACCCTGCCGGTCTGCTGTTAGCCTTTGATACTACTAGCCTACCGAGTGCTTTGTATTATCCTATGGCTGATGTGGGTATTTCATAATGCAAGATCATATAGTGTTATGCTTCGTTGTAGGTGTCAGTAGTATAGGATGCACGGTCTGTACCATTGCTAGTCTGCTGTTAGCAGTTGGTACTACTAATCCACTACATGTATTTTACCATCGTGGGTTGGTATAGGTACACTATGCTAGACTATGCGAACTTGAAACAAACAGTATGGCATATACTGAGTCAAAAAAGAAAATATAATAGAAACAACTGTGAAAATATAGCATAAAGGATTAAATAAAATAGTTCTAATGTTGCAGGTTTGTGGACAAGAAGTCGTGCAAAGAGTTTAATGACATGATGTTTTGTCCACACAACCATATACAATTTTGCTGCGGATTTCAAAATAGCACGTACTACTCGAAAATTGCAGATTGAATGGGTGACCGATGATTTTCTTTGTGTTTAGTTGTACTAGAGAGCCTGTCTATTGAGAAAACACGCTAGTTTTTGTCTTCCGACATTTTAAAAGATGCCAAGATTATCCGAAAATCAGAGGCTGCGTACCATTAGATTGTATGAGGCTGGGATACCTCCAGATGAGCTCGCTTTTGAGTTCGGAGTCACTGTGGCCAATATTTACCGTCTCATTGGATGGTATAGAATATAGAACCACTGGATCTACTGCCGACCGACCGCGTTCAGGTCGATCAAGAGTTACGACCCCTGCACAAGACCGACACATCAGGACGTCTCACTTGCGGGATAGCTTCCTTCCGGCGACGAGGGCAGGAGCAATTACTCCTGATAGAATTAACAATAGAATCAGTGCACAAACTGTCCGCAACAGACTTGCTGAACACGGCATCCCAAGTAGGCGTCCATACTACGGACCGATCTCTACCGAACGTCATCGACCGTCAGAATGGAATGGGTACGTCAGCGCGTTCGCTGGACTGAGCAGCGTTGGAGCACAGTTCTTTTTAGTGATGAATCATGATTTTGTCTGCGGCGCGCTAATGATAGGGCAAGAGTGTAACGCCGACGAGGAGAACAGTTTCCTGATGCTTGCGGGGGCAGTGTAATGGTTTGGGCAGGAACTTCCTTGCACCATCGAACGTAGTTAATCTTCATCGATGGTAATCTGAATGGACAGCTATATAGGGTCGAAATTCTCAACGCTGTTGTTGTCCCGTTGTTCAACGCTAACGTCGGATTGCAGTTATTCCAGCAAGACAATGTCCTATGTCACGTGGCGCGTATCTGTCGGGACCTTCTTGAGGAGCAGAGCATCGAACTTCTTCCCTGGCCCCCACTTTCGCCAGATTTGTCGCCAATCGAGCATCGTTTGGATCAACTGGACCGTCGGGTACATCTTCATGATCTTCAGACGTTAGGCAATTTACGTAATGTTCTAAGGCACGAGTGAAACGCAGCACCACAAGGTGACATCCACAGACTTATCAGGTCCATCCGCCGTCGATGTCTTGCCATCCTAGAGGCAAACGGTGGACATACACGCCATTGACAACATGTGCGAACTTTTCATATCACCTCATGTCTGAACTGCGACGCCCTGACCTGACGCTGGAAACAGTAAGAACGTGACATTAAGCAAATTCATACAGCAAGACTCGAAATATGAATTTACAATAATTTGTTTGGGATTGAAGTCGATAATACTAAACAAATTGCTCCTCGAAGTTTATTATACTTTTTCTTTGACTCAGTATATATTACCGTACCTGACAACCATTAATACCCACAACACTCCGTGACCTAGTATCAGGTACTACCAGCTGTGGATCAGAACAACGCCTAATATGGATATTGGCGTGAAGGGCTAACAATATACCTACAGAGTACAGACAGTTCATTCTATGTTACTCTACAATAAAACCAAGCATAATTTCTCCGTCTGCTTCTCTCCCCGAAGTATGCGAGAGCACTGATTCGCAGAAGCTGTTTTCATTTAACTGTCTGGGTTGTTTTTCATTATCTAACATTTTATTGACAATATCTTGATCTATGTCCTGGCATCGCGACCAGATCACAGTCTGACTGAGAAAGATTACTTTTGCGATCACAGGTCTATGTTCTGTATATTTATTTGCAACGTAGAAATTACAAGGAGGTGAGATAATTATCTCGTTTATTGGTTCATAATAGTACACAACACTACCAACACTACCAGATTTTCGAACGAATACAACAATCATACGTGGTATTCCGATAGGTTACGAATGTTCTGTTTACAAAAAGTTAATGCCGATATTATAAGTTATCTCCGCCAACATGTATGATATATGGAGATTTAATACCCGGATGTCGATTTTTAAATACCGAACCGCAGGCGTGTTTAAATGACACATCCAGAGATATTAAATCACCATATACCATACATGTTCACGTAGATAACGTTTTTGTCCAGTTTAAAACACAATAGAAACAGAGTGGAAACAGACTTGTGGACGCGTTTCTCACAATCCACAATCAGTTGGACCAAACCCGTGAATACTAGAGCGACTATAAATTAATCGAAAAATGACTCTAAAAATAATCGATAATGCACTGTCAAATCTGGTCCGTCCGTCATTGGGTGAAAACTAGAGAAGCCACATCCCCGTCCAATCAGCTTATAGTCTTTCGAGCTGAGTGAATAAAGTTGTAAGTGTTTATTTCTTGAAAATAATATTAACAGTGCCAATTTTGCAATTGTTAAAATATGGAGTTTGTTTGTTTGATTTCACACCAAAATTGGCGCTTGTTGAAACGTTATTGTGATGATTAATGTTTGGCAAATCAATGAACACTGTATCGAACAGATCTTTCAAGAAAACTCGCACTATTTACTGGAGTTTCATCGACATCACCATTGCAATGTACTTGTTACCGTTAAGTATTGTTAGCGTCATTATTTTAACAATTGCAAAATGGCACTTTCAATTTTTATTTTATTTTGTTGACAGATGTGCTCTTATATCATTTTTTTCAAGTTGTTTGCTTTAATTATTCGAGTATTTAATTTATAACAACAAAATGTGATCGAACTGTCATAAAACAGATGATATTTGTAACTATTTTCAGGTTGTTTGGTTCGATTTTTTATATCAAAGTGCGCAATAGTGATTTTTTTTTATTTAAGCCATATACCCCCGATGTTTCGCGTGTCCTTAAACCCTGGATGTCGCCTCTCTAATATACCTTGATTGAAGTGAGCGCCCTTTGCAATTTCGTTCACTTTTCTGAAAGTCCGCTTGAAATCTTGCTGATATACAGTTAAAACTAGAAGTCCTGTCATGAAATGCGCACAAATAGCACGTTGATATGCGCGTTAATGTACGCGTTATGGCCCCAATAAAGCTATCAAATTCTGTACATATGGCCTGTGCACAAGCAATGTTTCAGCCAATGGACCTCCGGGTAACCCGGAGGTCCATTGGCAGAAACATTGCATGTGTTTGCTATGAGTAACCAGGAGAACCTGTCGTGCTTTGGGTGCCATTCGATATGGCAATTGTGAGCAATTCCAACGCGCAATTATGCCTAGATAAGCGCACTATTTGTAACAGGACTTCTAGTTTTAACTGTACGTGTTGGTACGATTAGGCAGAATCCTTATGGTGACCGTTTGTTATCAATAATAAAAGACACATAATTACGCTAACCCCATTACCGTTTAACCCATTGGAAGGCATCATTTCAGTCAATACTATCAGCAATGAAATCGGTTTTTTAGGAGGTTCAGTAATAATTTAAACCAACAGCTCTGTCGACCTCTGTAGAGATGTTGGATCAAAATATTACCGAGTCTTGCTTCAAGCTTTGTGACCTTTATATATTTTGCTTGTCCACTACCAATGTTTTCTTCATGGTAAAAAATATGTATATCAGGTTAAACGCTTGTCATTGCCTTGTCTGTGAAAATGTACTGCAGGCCACAACGTCCCGTGAAAAGGTCCAGGATTGCCAAGTGAGAGGAAACCGTTTCCTCTCCGATCGGCTCTAATTTCATGTCTGATTCGTATTTCCAGACCTGATGAGCCCCTTGCAACGTAAAACTCTGGTAAATTGTTCTTGATGTATTAAAATTTCATGTGTAGCTGGGGTGTCTTCTATTTCAGTGGAATTTGGTTTGTGAGAGAGATACTCTGCCTGGTCTAACGCAGTCGATGTATACATTTGGAGATGCGCTTGGAAGTTTCGCTTCAGCACTCGCAGACAGATTCGGTAGACGACCTACTTGCATAATAGCAGAAGGATTATTATTTGCTGTGGCGGTTGGAACGGCATTTGTGACTAGTTATTGGGGTTTCACTGTTCTTCGTTTCTTCGCAGGGCTGTTGATTGCGGTACGTTCATTTTATTTCTCCAACGTTTCTTTGTGTGACACGTCTATACCTGATAATACACGGAAAATAAACATCCCATGATTATTCCAAATGTTTCGTGAAAACCAGGCATTCTATATATACTGCTCATAATTTGCTAACATATTTGCACATAAGTTAAATATATTATTCTAATCACTCGCCATAGTACATACACACTTTCCTCTGCCCGTTTAATTTATGGTGGCGAATGTGCAATCATCCATGATTAATCTTGGGTTGTAAAGGTAGATCAAACCTCATGAGACTTATTTTAGGATTAATCTTAAAGTATTCCTTACTTGAACATTAGGATTTCCATAATATGTTGACAGTCTATATGTGGCAATCCGTATATTATATGTCTCTCCAAAATCACTCACAAGGTGTGGCTCGTCAACGAACATTCCCACATGTATATTATTGCCACTACGCGTATCTACTGTTCCAATGCTGCACCTCTTCCAAGCAAACCCAACAATGTAAATAGAGCCACTGTATCAACACAAACATGGAGGGGGGGGGGGGGGGGGCATAGCAAATTGATAGTAGTATGTCATGAATTGAATAGGCAGTTACATTCCCATTCCTTTGATAATTTCATTACTGAACATACGTTATTGAACTTTGAACTTGTCCCATCCAACACGTGATTTCAAAGATCAGAGCAACGGGTAAAAACATAATAAACATCTACCGAGACAGGACTGATGCTCACCTATCAGATTTACCCAATTCGCACAAGTTTATATCAACTAAAAAGATTTGCATTTGTTTACGAAAATATTACCTGTTCATGCGACCCAGACTGCTAGGTCAAAGTTCTTTGAAATAACTACATACATGTAGAACTATGCCACAGAACTATCGGTATTGGGTATATCATCGGATTAGTATAAGGATCTTACAAAACGTTAAGTATTGAGGCGAAGAAAGAAATCATAAATTCTAAATCATTTTAATATGGGAATCAAAAATGAGGACACTTTGATCTATTGGCAAATACTGTACAAATATTTGAGTCGCCAATTGGCGATAAAAAGAAATCATTTTATCAGTACTTTGTTTTCCATCTACTTTTGACATAACTTCCAAGCAGCTGAAGATCAAGAACGTGGATTTATGTAAACGCGCTGCTTCTCCGTTCCCCAAAAAATCACAAGGCATTCCTCAGTGATATTACCCGACCGATAGAGAAAAAAAAAACACCGTGAGAGCGCTTGTCCACCCAGCTGGGCAAACGATTTGGTACAGACTAATGTTTTTGTATGGTTTATTTAACCCTTTGAACAATGGTGGTATCTTCCATGCCAGTTGAATACAGCAATTAGAAGAGTCCTCATTCGTTATTTGGGGGTAGACCAATCAACATTTTCAACGTGTAAAACGTTAATGGACACGGATAATATGCGTAGAGTGCAGACTAAAAATAATAGAGAGATGCTTCTAGGCATCTGTGAGTTATGCGACTCAACAAAATGCTGATTTGTTAACCCTCTTCACTCTGATGTCAAAATACCAAAATTTCAGGAAGCTGTTTTTCCCATAATGCATCTAGAAATTTACCAATTCAATCTCGTTTGACAGAGCTCAATGAGCTCTGTCAAACGACATTGAATTGGTTAAATTTCTAGTTGTATTATGGGATTTTTTTTCTAGCTGAAATTTAGATATTTTGACATCAGTGTTCAGGAGGTTAAAAAGACAGAGGTGCGATCAACGGACTCATCAAAAATCTTTCTTTCGAAATACATATGCCTGGACATCGATTCACTGGAGGTGATACGAAATTGAACAAAAGACTGAATAATGATATGACACCAAAATCGTAGAGAAAGCCCTCCAATAGAGTGGAATTGAGTGGCTTACAGTCACGATTTCTGTCACGAGGAATATCCCAGTACGAAAACTCGAAACGACGTTAGCTATAAGAACTTGTTCAAATATTTATAAATTATAACGTGTTCCACGTTGAGAGAGAATATCGAACATTCGATAGTTGGCAAGATTCACGACTCGAAATGACGATTCCAATGGAAATAAAGGAAAAACGGGAAAATATGCACTAATGCACTAGGGAACGAATTACAAAAATCCGTTGTGCATAAATTTTACAATCAAATTTTGGTCAGCCTGGTAGAGATGCATTCGTTTGGGCGGTCAGTCTGGTAGAGATGCATTCGTTTGGGCGGTCAGTCTGGTAGAGATGCATTCGTTTGGGCGGTCAGTCTGGTAGAGATGCATTCGTTTGGGCGCTCAGTCTGGTAGAGATGCATTCGTTTGGACGGTCAGTCTGGAAGATATGCATTCGTTTGGGCGGTAAGTCTGGTAAAGATGCATTCGTTTGGGCGGTCAGTTTGGTAGATATGCATTCGTTTGGGCGGTCAGTCAGGTAAAGATGCATTCGTTTGGGCGGTCAGTCTGGTAGAGATGCATTCGTTTGGGCGGTCAGTCTGGTAGAGATGCATTCGTTTGGCGGTCAGTCTAGTAGAGATGCATTCGTTTGGGCGGTCGGTCTGATAGAGATGCATTCGTTTGCGAGACACAACAGGCGTCAAATATCTACTGACGGCCATAGACGTGTTTTCGGTAATACAGTCTGATGAGATCGTTGGAAATGAAATCTTGAATGAGCATTGTAGATGATTTGAAGCGAATATTCGCTTTTTCTTCGCGAAAACCGGAGAAATTGTGGGCGGACAAATGTCGATAATTTTACAGCGTTTGTGTCGTCCATGCACCGAAATCTATTCCACTGAAAACGAAGAGAAGGCGAGCGAGGTCGAACAATAGAATAGAACCATGAAGGAAAATGAGCATATATTTCACGGTCAGCTCTATCAAGAAATATGTGGACGCACAAGACGATTTGGACGACGATATAACATGCTAGTCATCTCTCGATTAATATGACATCTGCGGACGTTAGCTATAGCGACTGAGTGATAATTAATAGTTATAAAAAAAATAGAAAAACAAAAACGAAACCACTGGACGGACCAACGTAAATTTCGTCATCGTTCAGATACTCTACACCAATCCTATCTCTTATGAGAAATAGAAAGAGTCAGTGGGCAGTTTAGGTACTTTCAGGAATATGTAAATTTATTTTAAGACCACCCCACCCTCGATGCGCGAAGTGTGTGTGTGTGGGGGGGGGGGGGGGGGGGGGCAGGCACCAAAGAGTAGCCGGAGTCAACCGTGGGAGTTAATGCATTGATAACAAATCATTTCATTAAAGGATTTGGTGTAAATGTATTCCGCATAGAACTATTCCATATTTATTCCAGTTCAAGACTTATTCCAAGACTGGAGTCATACAAGTGGTGGTGCTTGTTGTGAATTTAAGTTTGTTTAGATGGGCCGTACATCTGCAAGTATGTCGGCATTTTGCATTTGTCAGTGCTTGGCTGGTGCTGACGAGGAACTTTCTGAATACTGCTGACCCTATCTGTTGCTCAAATCAGACCCAGTTTGATTATTGAATAGTGTTAAAAGCATACTTGAACGTACTAATGCTCTAGACTGGATCGGTGATGTGTAGTATATATCAAAGTAGAGCATTATGTACTCTGTCTCCCCAGTGTGGGTGTATGAGGGTTGAATAAATTTCCACCTCCTTGTTGGAGATAATAAGTCTTTTTTATCCATTCGTTTTTGAATCGCTCTAAATTGCCGCGGTTAGGGTATGCAAATACCATATTTACACCCATTGTGGAAGCTCCCACTTATCATATTTGCCTTTATTACGGGGTGACTAGTGAGGGGTATTCCTCCGCACTGTGTCCGATATGGACATGTTCGCAGTGTGTTCAGGGACAAAATCGCTTACTAGGGTCTTCTAACACCCTGACTAGGATCAATACTGGTACTGTTACACCCAGTTGTAAAAGCCGTGAGTCCACAATTGTATGGAAGTAGAATCTTATGTTTGAAATGGCTCGTCCTATCTCCATGAGTATTGGTATTTATTGTAAGCCTTCACCAAGTCTTTCATAGTTCGTCAAATTCGACATGTTACAGTTAAAACTAGAAGTCCTGTCATGAAATGCGCACAAATAGCACGTTGATATGCGCGTTAATGTACGCGTTATGACCCAAGTAAAGCTATCAAATTCTGTACATATGGCCTGTGCACAAGCAATGTTTCAGCCAATGGACCTCCGGGTAACCCGGAGGCCCATTGGCAGAAACATTGCATGTGTTTGCTATGAGTAACCAAGAGAACCTGCCGTGCTTTGGATGCCATTCGATATGGCAATTCCAACGCGCAATTAAGCCTAGATAAGCGCACTATTCGTGACAGGACTTCTAGTTTTAACTGTAGCCATAATAATAATATAATAACACTTCGGCCGGCCGCTGATTTTTCGCGGTTCTCGTGTGAGAAGGCCTTGGTTACCCATGTTCTACCAACTGCCTCCCTATTCCCGCGCTTCTTCTCTCCTCCCAACACTCGGGGACAGACTGCTTGATGACATCCCTTGCCCCATTCTTCCCAATCTCTCCGATTAGTATATTGCCCTCTCCTTTGAGTCGCCTCCTAACCACATGTCCTTCATTCTCCCATCCCACTTTATACTCCCCGTGAATCTTGTTCTGGTATTTTGGGCATTCTATAAGAAAGTGTCCCAGGGTCTCCACCACGCCCACGTTACACATCTGGCACTCGTTTTCACTGTTTTTTCCTAATTTTTCCCCTCAGCTCCAGTGACCGCGACCTCAGCTTGAACAACAGTGACCCCCCGAAGGTGCCATCGTGGTACTCTTCAAAACCAGGCTTCTCTTTATCACGCAGGCCACCCAAAGATCTCTTTGATTTGACCCCCTCTCGCCAGTTACGGTTACAATCCTCCATGACCCTTTCTCTGACGATCTTTTTGCCCTGGTTGGCCCCAACGTCAAGGTCCGAGATCTCCATTGAGTAGTTTTCTAGTAGCTCCACTTGGACCATCCACCCCGTTTTGATATTTGATTTGAAAGTTCTCAGGAACATTACTTTACACCATCGGCTATCGGGGAGATTTACCAAATAATTTAGATAACCGAGTTTCAATAGGTCTATCCTGTCCTTGATCCTCGTCCACCCAAGCTCACCCCTGATTGCTTCTAGTGCTGCGGCATTACTCGAGCCTGTTATCCATCGGCCTGCATCGTTCTGCAGGATTTCCAAGCTCTTAACAGCTGTCTGGTTTAGGGGTACAACTTCCGTACCGTATGTTATACTCGGCAGACCCACCATTTCCCAAATGGTTTTCCCGTAGAAAACCTTATTGAAACTGCTTCTCCCTATAAGTTTCATTTGGTTAAGGATTCGCTTCCCCTTCAGAAATCAATTTATTTTTGTTGTTTCGGCAGATGCCTATTCCTGTGATGTTTATATTTACCCCCAGGTATTCATAGTCACTAGTCTCTCCTATACTAAGAAGTCTACTGCTACCTTCCGGAATGCAGAACTTCCCCACTCTCCACCTTCGAGTGGGGTCCACTTTGCGGCCTACGGGTATAACTTTGCTCTTGCTTTCATTAAGTTCGAGTCTCCATTTGCTCCCATATTTCCCAACAATTCCCAGCATCTTCTCTAACCCCTCTTTGCTTTCTGACACTAGCACCATATCGTCTGCTGAAGATAGCCCTGGGATCCCCCCCCCCCCCCTCCCGTCGCTATGCAGGAGTTCATCTCCTAAGCCTTTGATGTACAATGCAAAAAGAATTGGCGAAAGGATACACCCCTGTTTTAGGCCTATCTCCATAGGCACACGTTTTGTTGTAATGTTACCCAGGCTAAGTTCACTCTGTACATCTTTATATAATGCTTTCATAATCCCAACAAACTCGCCCCCCAAGCCCAGAGCCTCCAGCTTGCGCCACATACCCTCCCTCCATACTCTATCGTATGCCTTTTTAACATCCAAAAAAGCCATGAACATCTTTTTCTTTTTTGCTTTCGCGGATTCTATAATTTGGGATAGCGTGAAAAGATGGTCAGTGACTCTCCTTCCCTTCCTGAAGCCATTCTGGATTTCTCCCAAAAAAACCCTTCTCTTCAATCACCTCCTCTAATCTCCCATACAGGACTTTACAAAAGATTTTTCCAATGTTGCTGCTGACAGAGATCCCTCGATAGTTATCCAAGACGTCTTTTTCTCCCTTTTTGTGAATAAATGTCACTTTACTTTCCCTCCACTCCTTTGGGACCTCTTGTTTTTCTATGGCTAAATTGAATAGGGCAGTTAGGCTTTCCAAGAGTTCCTCTCCCCCTTTTTTTTGATAAACTCGTTAGGAATTTCGTCCACCCCTCCCGCTTTTCCATTCCTCAATTTTGAGATCACTCTTCGCACCTCCTCAGTTTTGAATTCGCTGCACACGAAGTTCGATAGATTTTCCTCGACCTGGTTCTGACACTCTGGTGGGTTCCCCATGCCCCATCGCTTATCGTTTACCCTTTCCCAGTGCTTGACTGGTTCTAGTGCGATTTGATCTCGCTCTTTTGTAACTCTGCCATCTACTTTAATGCTCTGTAGGTTATTCCCTTTGTTACGTTTGTTCACCCATTTCCAAAATACGCTCGACCCCCTGTCGTTCTTATCGTCCTAATAAGACTGCTATTTCGCACTCTCCGGTTGTCGTCTTTAATCTTGTTTACTTTATTTCGTGCTTGTTGGTATTCTTCCTTTTTACCATGGCCTCATTGATTTCCACCCCCCTAAGTTTTCTACTTCTCCTGTATGCAGCACATTTAGCTTTTCTAACCTTTATGGCCCTTTTAAGTTCTTCGTTCACTCTGTACCCAAGTTCCTGTGTTGGCACCCTAATCTTTCCTACACTTTGCTTCCCTGCCTCCACTAGGCTCGCAACTATGGCGTCGGCCATCTTTTGGACACTACCCCCCTTGTGTACGGCTGCAAGCTTTGGTTTCAGTTTTTCTTCGAACTTCGCCCAGTCGGCATCCTTTTTGAGTTCCCAAACCTCCTTGAAGCTTTCTTTCCTTTTCTCTAGGTTTTTGGCCCTCATCGTCACTGTAATCAAGTTGTAATCACTATCCAACTCCATTTTGCCCTCATCATCCACTTCTACCCTTATCACTTCCCTCCATATATTCATATCTGTGAGAATGTAGTCAATTATTGATTTTCTGTCGTTTCTCTCCCAGGTCCATTTCCCCTTACATCTAGCGTCCCTGTTCAGAATCTTCAGGCCGAGCTCATTTGTGAAGTTCAACAGCTTCCTTCCATGCCTGTTGACTTTCTTGTCCCCACCCTCTATGCCTTCTTCCTGATCACCTATGTGTCCATTAAAATCGCCCATCAGAATTATACCGAGCCCCCTGTTTTCTAGTTCAGTGATATGGGACCTCAGTGTTGAGTATATCGAGTCATTCCACTCGGGTTTACTTCCCTCCACCGCACAGTACACAATCCCAAGGGCAATACTTTTGTTTCTCAGACTGATCTTTACCCATCCAATTTCTTTTGACACCTCAGCCGAGGTGATGATATCTTCCAGATCTGTGATCAGCGACGGTTTTAAATCCTCTTTAATATACATGCCTACCCCTCCCCCCCCCCTTTTTTTCTGTCTGGCCTTCCGTTCGCCATACACCTATCCACACACACCCGCTTACTTGGTCTACCCGTTCTTCGTGTCTTACCCACGTCTCGCTTAAGCCCATGACATCGAACTCCTCTGCCTCGATCAATGTAGCAATTTCACTTAATTTCCGGTGGAGACCCTGGATGTTGCTATAACCCACTTTCAGGGTACCGAGGTTCGTTGGCTTCCGCCTACTGGGCCCATTGTTTTCTGACGCTAGTCTTGGTAAACTTATTCTGTCCCCCTCACTCTTGCTCACCCCACCTATGTCCACTCTAGTTATACTTGCCTCTGGCCTCCCACCCCACTCTTCTCCAAAAAAGGCTCTGCTACCCGTAGAATTTTATCCCCCAATACCCGTTTCCCCACCCTGCTAAGATGCAGCCCGTCACGCCCGTACATGCTCCCATTGCCCCAAAACGTGTTCCAATGGTCGATAACGGGAATTCCCAGATCAACACTGTAGTCCTCTAACTCTTCATTTAGCGCCAAAATCCTTGAGTTCCGTTCGTCCCCACCTCCAAGGACAGGAAGGACCCCGGATACGACTACCCTTGTATTCCTAGTTAGCAGTTTACCGACTAAGCCTCTATAGGACTCCACCAAACTTACTGACCTTCTCTCCCTGATATTGTTGGTCTTCACATGGACCACCACTACCGGTTCCGGTCCTGACCCTGCCACAATGCCATCTACCCGGTCCCCGAGATCCTCCACCTTCGCCCCCGGAACGCACAAGACTGTTCGATTGGAACTATCAGGACCACAAACTGCATTGTCAATCCCACGTACAATGCTGCTCCCCGCTACAACCAATTTTCTTCTTCTGGCCCCAGTTCCTATATCATCTGCACCTCCTCTCGTTTTCCAAGCTCCTGGCCCCATCTTTCTCTTGACCGCCCTCCTTACCCCGACTGGCCTATCATCATGAACAGCCATCTCATCCCCACACTTTCCCCTTCACTCTCGTCCCCAGGGGTATCAGAGTCTAAAACACTAAACCTGTTTTCTAAACACCGCCTAGCAACCTTAGCAGCCCTACGCCGACTCTGGCTTCTGACCTGACGCCACCTTCCGAATTTTCCTACTAGAACCCCCTTCCTCAGTTACCCCCCCCCCCCCACACACACACACATCAAGCATTATTCCCCCACGTTCCCTGCTTCCCAGTTTCCTCCTTGAAGCCACAACGACCTTCCACCCACCTTCCACCTCACCATCGTGGGTAACCTTCAACGGGGTAACTTCAGATACACCGGCCCTCCCCAACCTCCCTCTCAGCTCTGCAATCTCCCGTTCGAATCCAACACACTTCTCTAACAACTGTAAAATATCCCTGTAATTCGCACATACCCCGCTACTCTCCATTGACCGACCACCCCCAAACCTCATTTAACACTGTCTGCATGCCTCTGGATCCTCACTCTCCCCCACCTGCACCCCTCGACTCACCTCCCTCAGACCTCCCTTAACCCCCATACTTACCTCCGCCTGAACACCCGTCGTGCACTTACCATTCATGATTACAAATATTATACAGAATCCAATGACCGAAAACGACAAAAACACCAGGGCAACAAACACACACGAAAAAAGGTAACCAAGGTAAACAAACGGCAAAATTGGAAAAAACCTATCATCTAAACCTCCTTATTACACCCTACGATCCTCCCCAAACACACTTGCAAAACTAAATATATAAAAACTTCCCTGAAATAAAAACTAATATTAAAAAATACTTATAAACAGTTCCGAGCAGAACATTTTCTTCTTCTCTTCGTGAGTAGTATGCATCCATGCATGGCTCATAACTTCAGCCAATAATCTAGATACGTTCGTTTTGACACTGAAATGTATTGGAGACAGTTAGATAATTCAAACTTACGTTCGTGCTACGATACACGAGTTCGAATTTATCGGCGACCTTGATACAATTGGCGGTCTGCAAACCGTGATGTTGGCAGTAAGTGCACCTGTGATCTGCACTGGATGAGATAAGCCCATCTTACGCGACTGATACAATGTGTGATTTGTTGATTTCGAGTAATAACTGCATGGGCGTGTGTTTTTCATTACGTGAACTCTGCTCATATTATAACCGCGTGTAATATGTTTTGTTTGTGACATCGCATCATATTTGGCAAGCGTGAAGGTCGATGGCATTGGTGGAAGACTAAGGGTGAATGACTTAGCTACCCGTTTCCTCCATCCGTGTCCACAATAGCCCTTGATCTAAGGCTCATCTGTGTATGCATGCTCAAGTGTTGAATGCGTGTGCTTTACTGATTGTTTTGAATAACACGACGCCAGGGCTATTATTGTTTTCAATAAATGGATGCTGCCCAATTATTAGGTCGGTACAATGTTTTTCGTATCAGTTTCTAGCATGAAATGTCACCGATCTCAAAGGCCTATCAGTATGTGCTAACCGCGTTGATGGAGGTGTGCATATTCTAATCATTAGGCTCATACCATTGTCGAAGTAAATAACCGCCACCAATCAACGGTATATTATCCCCATACTGTAAGCCACTGAGCTATACATTTTGTCCTTTCTAAGCTTTGGGAGCTTCGAGCTCGGGGTAAAATAGCTGATTTCAGTCTGGTAGATTAAAATTTGTATTAGCTTCGGTGTAAAATTTGTTTGACATGAAGCCTATTCGCACTTGCCCGGAGGTTAATGTTGGTTACAGAGTTGCCTGATGATGGTTTGGTAGAGGAAGCTGAAAAAGAATTAACAACTCTGAATTGTCTCTCCTTTAAATTTTATTACAAAAAACCCCATTAAAATCAGTTTTACTTTTAGTGAAAATGGAATTACAGTCAGTTTTTACAACAATAAGTAGTTTCACAATAATTTTACAGGTAGTCATACAATAAACATATTTAAACGTTCTGTAACTGTCTTTTGGCCTTGAAAAGGGCAGTTTTTGTTGTTGTTTTTTTTTTGTCTGGACTTTCTCTAGTTACTATCTCAATCTGCCTGCACATCCCAAAACGTGTATTTTCTTAATAATGGATCAAAAAGGTATTTTCGTTTCTCAATTGCGAATTTTTCAGTTTTGTTCATTCCGTAACCCTCCTCGTCTCGAAGTCGCTGAGCGGTTTCTCTGATTTTTTCATAGACTGTTTGTTGTCTGAACTTCCGTACTCGATTCATCGCCTTAAATAATTTCTTACAGAGGGAAGCACTCATGCTGTCTTTAAGAGCTTCCCTGGCCGCTTTGTTGGCCTCGTCTCTGGGCAAGCCATTTTCTATGTACGACACTTTTAATAATCTCTGAAATTTAGCTGCATTATCTTCATATGCCCTTTTGATTAAAGAGTCTATTAGGTTCGTTTCGTCAGCTTCCTCTTCTGAATATTCGCTTTCAGTGGCTGTATCACTATATTTAAAGCACATTGTGGATTTTCACATAAGCACATACCAGTATTTGAGGATACATTGAGGCTACATTAAAGCTGCATACATCGAGGCTACATCGAGGGTACATACATCGAGGCTACATTGAGGTTACAATGAGAGGCTATATTCTTAGGCTACATTGTGATGCTACATTGTGAGGCTACATTGAGGCTATATACTGTAAGGAGTCTACATCCGGGTACTTCAGATCCACAATGTGTACAAAAAGAAGATACCGCAGAATATCATAACTTTGTTTCCGATCGGCGATGGACTCACGCCATACCTGCGTTACGTGTCAGTAGATTCTCACAAAGCACTCCAGTCTAGGGCTGTCACGATTAATCCATTAATCGATTATTGATCGGTCACGGCGAAATCGATTAGTATTTTTCGTTGTCGAATAATCGGTAAATTGTATCCCGTTTTAGACGTTTAATAATTAAGAGAAAATTTGAAGAAAAAACTATGGTTTCCAAAGGTAAAGAGTTAAGAACATCGATGTTAAACCCCAAGAAACTGTTGGAAGCATTTGTCTTTCAGGTACATTCATCAAAGGTTTGGTGTTCTGAACTCTTGAACCGTCAGTGTAATAATCAAGACCGGTCGGCAGTTGCGAAGTTCGCAACTGCCGACCGGTCTTGATTATTACACTGACGGTTCAAAAGTTCAGAACATCGAAGCTTTGAATGTACCTAAAAGCTGATCGTCTTCGTTGTAAACTTGAGGTAGGTCAACTGACTTGAACTTCATTTTTATCGACTTCAAAGAGAGGGAGAGGGAAGGTCATCTAGGTACGATTAATCGATTATCATCGATTATTTGCGACGATTAATCGATTCCTAAATTGAAAAATCGTGACAGCCCTACTCCAGTCTTTATCGGCATAAGAAGGTGCCTCACCAGTCAGGAGTCTACCAATGTACAAGGTGTAAGGAAACTATTGACAGAAAAGACAATCTCTGCCGCAACAGGAAGACACATTCAGCCAACGAGTTATCACGGCCAATTAAAACGGGAAGTCAGGAGACTTATCTGTCGACGTCAATGGACCTACCTCAGATTTACCAACGGCAGAATACTGAATCGAGCAGAAAGTCACTGGTATCAATGCCTCGAAATGAAAAGCCCCAGTCAATAGGCCACGAATAGGAAATATTCCACCAGTTGAACCCTCCCCCCAGAAGAGTCCAACCACGAAAGACAAAGAAGATTGTTACTGTCTCGACAGGGATGAGATAAATTATGAGCCCAAAAACAAAGCACAAGACAGGTTGAGAAGACGTACAGATCAAATACGATTTCTAGCCTATGCTAATCAACATCAAACCAAAAATGCGGTAAAGACGGCCAGCGATGACCTGTTTAAATGCATATGTGAATGTGCAAATAGCGTTTCGAATTTCAATGTACCAATGACAATGAAAGAACGGGCATACCTCATTCCACACAAGGATGAAATCAGGAAAATAGGCAAAACATTACCTGAAGGGACAGCAAGACGACTCATACAGAAAAAGCGTTTGTTTAGGAAAGTTGCTGAGTCTTGTTCTAGGTAGCTTATCAACTATCCTCGGAGGAAATCAGTATAAAGCCAAACAAAACGACCCTTTTCAGGGCCACCCAATTTCCTGCAAAGAGAATCTTTTTTATCACTTGCACACCACACTCGTTTCCAGTTGCATCTATCCGAGAAGGTTTTCTAAAAAATGACAACTGAATCTAACAGATTCCATTTCGTCTAAAAAAACCGTTCAGAATCAAATTATTTTGAAAGATTGACGAAACCCTTCAGTCTCGATTGCTTTTATTGTCAGACACCGGATCACTTATCTATTTGCTATGTAAAAAATACTGCATGGCACGCTCTCATTGGATACTTGTCTTGACCAATCAGACACTGTCGCGATCTTACTGGGTTATCAAAAATCTGCGTCTCGACACCATCTTATCTATGACATAATCAAACAGGGTACATGGTCTTTATCATCATAAATTTATTATCTATTACGTAATCAAACACCTGCAACGTGACACTATCTTATCTATGACATAATCAAACAGAGATTTTCTTTATGAGGGAGGAACTCTTTGTTAGTACTCATTGGACGCCTCAGTTTGGAAGTCCCCCAGCTTTGGGCTAGCCTTTGGGGGGGGGGTTGGGGAGGAACATCAAATATAAGGGATTTAGTGGGGGGGGGGGGGGGGCACTGGGCTCATGGGAGAGGGAGCCCACATACAGGGAAAGCCAAACCAATGTGAGGAAAGCCTAAATACATGTTGGCCTATACATAGCCCGGGCCCCTTTGGATAGGTTTTGAGGCTGGGCAGACATGGGCTTTGGGAACTGATAGCCTAAAAATAGGGTTCATATAGAACGGGTAGGTGCGCCTAAAAGTAGGGTACGCACAGGGCGGGGCGGTGGAGAGGGCGCCTAAAAATAGGCTTATCGGATTTGGGTTCCGTGGTCAATGACCACGGAGTCGGGGTCTGACCTCTAGATCCTGGCAAAAAGATGCGTTTTGACCGAGCTATACTACCTCTAACAATTTATGAATTAAACTGGCGGTTCTACTTCCGGCTTCTGTCAGGATCCGGCTGTCGGCGTCCATCGCGGTCATTTTTTTCGACATTAGAAACCGCACAAACCAACTGCCACATCGGCGGTGAAGAAACGTGAAAAGAAATGCATCATAGAAGCCATCATGCCAGATTCGCGGTAGACGTAAGACCTTTTAAATCCTCTATTCTTTATGTTAGCAAGGGAGAGCGATGCTCAGTAGCTGGAGATGCAGGCTGCAAGCCAAGAGGTCCTCCGTTCAAATCCCATCTGCGGCACCCGCGTTGTGCCCCTGGGCAAGGCACTTAATCCCGATTGCCCGCGGTGGTGTTGTGAACTAAGTCATACTGCACACGTCGACGGTGCACCTGTCTTCAACCAATGCTAACATTGCTTGATTGTAGTTAGTACGTTGGGGAGTCTGACAGATGCTCGCCGTTGCTCGGTGGTTCTTTCCGGGTACCCCGGCATCCACTCGTAAAACGGTCCGACACGAGGTGACCGTGCTTGTCAATAAATAAATAAATCAATTAATTTATGTCAGCATGTTTTTTTTTCTTTCTTTTTTGTTTCCTACTTACTGTTTTTTTTTTTTTTGTTTTTTTTTTATAAATAAAGTACTCATGACTGTTTTATACCAGTCTTGATTCAAGATATTTTGCCTCAACAATTCGTCGAATATGCCCACTACCTCGTTTCTCACTCCTGTGTTACCGGCTGCTCTGCTGGACATCAAGAGCTCTAATCTCTCTGCTAACGCGTTATGATCACAAGGTATCATCATCGTACAATCCATTCCTGTTCCCAGGACCTATCTGACGAATGCTTTATTTTCGTCCCATATAGGTTTCAAAACGTGCTTCCATTTATTTCTCTTAATCATTTTCCCTCTCTTAGAGTTAGGATCTCTATTCCACTTTATGGTATTGGCATGGATCAAGATCTCGCTGTAAGTCCCCCATATGTTTCGCAACTTGTTTTCGTTTATAACTTTACTCATTTTCGGTTTCTTGGAGTTAGGATCGTTATTCCATTTTATGTCATTCGCATGGATCAAGATCTCGCCGTTCGTCTTGAGGTCCTCTTCACTGTAGTTATCGGGATTCGGTCTATCCAACGCGAGGAGATGCCATAGTCCCCAAGTGTCTATGAATACGTGATCGCCGTCCACAATGAAATTATCGCCTTCTATCTCTTTCTGTCTTTTTTAAACAATTATTTCTGATTCACGCATGCAAATCTATAAATATACTACACGAACACCCATTTCTGATTACTTCCTCCAGAATCTAAATCATCCTGAAGTCTCCTTAGCCCTTTGAACCTCGGAGGCCGCTTTTTCCGGCCCATGAACATGATACTTTATTAATTAATTAAGTATGATAACTGGTAAGTGAATGTGTGGGGAAGACCAATCAATATGTTCAACGTGCAGCCCTGAGGCTGCACGTTGAAAATATTAACTGGTCTGCCCACAGATAATGAATATGGCCTCTTCCAATTGCTGACATTGAATTGATATGGAAGATACCACCAGGGTTCTAAGGGTTAAGTGTATTTTTGAGAGTTTCGTTCTGATGCTTTCACACAAATTAATTCTTTCTGATCACAATAACGTTTGTCCCTCTAGTTGTAAAAACCTTTCTGTTAATGGTACAAACAAAATGCAATTCGCAACATATTGTTTCTGGTACCGCCGCATCAATACTCATTCATATGTTGTTCGTTGCAATGAGGGTTGATTTTTCTTTACAGATTGGAGGTTTTGCGGCATGGACAGCATTACTGGAGTTGGTACCAAGCGAACATCGAGGATTCATTTCTGCCGTGGTCGGTGTCTGGTGGGGTATTGCTACAATGTTACTGACGCCAGTTGGATACTTTTTGCAAAATTACAGTTGGAGAATTACTCAACTCGTGTTATGCCTTGCTCCTCTCCACTTTCTTTTTGCCATTTTGTAAGTAATCATTTATCCACTTTCTCACAGTGTTCAAGCAAGATTTAACCACTATTTACTTTTCAGCTGCTACTGATTAATGGTTTTTCTTCGAAAACAACATTGGAGAGGAGTGTGCTTATAAGGTGTAGAACTTAAGACTTGGTTTTGTAACTGTTGGATGCCGTGCCTTTATTGGCACTCTCGTGACTGGCTGTCCCTTCCGGTCGATCAACATAGAATGGGAGTATTGTACATTCTTTGCTTTTCAGGCCTCCAGTCAGTATAAAGAGATATTTTTATAATGTTTGTTACACAGGAACGTTGGAAGATGCCGCTTGTTTTGAAGTAGAATGTATCATGATGTCTCAGTGAGATCCGAGGTTGTGTGCCCGCGTGTATGTGCGAGTGCGCCTTTAAGAAGAGAGTATGTGTGTCTGTGCTGTGGAGGATGTGGTAATGGGGTGTTATGGTGTGTTACTGCAGGTGGTGGTGTGGTGGCGGTATGTCATCCCGCTTTTATGAGAACCTAGACAACAGAGTATGGGTTTCAAAAAAATATTTTCTTTGCTTTCTCCATGTCCCCACAAAGAGCACTAGAATAACGCCGAAAGTGGCATATGCCCCCGCTCCAATTCCACACCTGCAATACTATGGATGGCATAACGAAACGAAACATTTATTACCGGGTGGCAAATGAAGGACGATAGTCCTTTGGCAGATTATAGGTCATAGGGGCATTATCATAAAACACTATTAACTGTCACCATGTGGTTACACATAATGGTACCCCCGCCACTTTACCAAATGTAAGAATGACTTCATTTGATTTTATCTGATGGTTTTGTAAAAAATGTTATACCTGTTTCATATTTTAAAGGCATGTGTAACCATATCCTATAGTTTCAACTCTCTATATTAGCAACTGTGGGAGGAGTTGATTACACCATGAAGGTACCCTCAATTAAAAAAAACACATGGATTTTTCTTAGTTGATAAAGCACAATTACTTGTGACAAAAAATACAGAGTCTTCTGACCTTTTAACATGGTAATGATTTGAATGTAGTTTTGCATTGCACCAAATGTCAGATGGCTGTTCTGAAAGGTGTGAGTGTAGTGTATGATACAACTTCGGGATTGACGGACTGACTTACGGACACGAGGAATATTATATACCCCGGCTAGATAGGCGGGGGTATATCAAAGGAATAGGGTTTGTCTTCCCGATTTTGTGGGAATGTCTTTGTAAGCAGAACAAAAGACAGCACAGCAACAAGTCCCCACAAAAGAGATTAAAATGTTATGTGTGAGGGTGCGTGGGTCTGGGTTTGTGTGTGTATGTGTTGGGGTTGTGGTGGTGGGGGGTCTGTCTCCCGTACTTTGTGAGTACCTAGACAATAATGTTTCCATCCCCACAAAATTTACTTTGTGTCTCTATGCCCACACAATGAAAACAATGGGTTAGGATGTGTGTATGTGTATTTTGTACGGGAGATGGTGTGGTAAAGGTGTGCGACAGTGTGTAGGTGCGGGTGTTGGTTATGAGGTGTGTGGTCTATCTTCCATCTTCCCGCTTTGGTGAGAAGCTAGACATCAGTGTCTGGGTTTCCACCAATATTTCCTTTGCTTTCTTCGTGTCTCTACTAAGAAAACAATTGGGTAGGGTTGGTCTTCCCGATTGTGTGTGTGTGTGTGGGGGGGGGGGGGGTGGGGGGGGGGGACTTCGTTGTGTCTGTTCGTCACCGAAAACAAAAAAGTCCCAACAGCAGCGGTGTGAGAGTGGGGGACGTAAGGGGGTGGGATGTACGTGTGTGTTGGATTGGGTGTATGACAGCATAAGTAGTGAGGTCAAAAACATCCAACGCATGCCTAACCGGTGATATTTATTTTACTTGTGTGAAACAATGTCATAATTATCTCTAATTCCTTATGACAAAACCTGGTGCTTTCTTCTGCTTTCAGCAAAAGAAAACATCAGCTATGAAAGCTGGTCCCCGATATCTGTAAATGCCGACATATGGGATGTTTTACATTCCTGATTAACCCTTCACTTAATACGAGTAGACGACGACACGGATCAACACATTTCTCGGAAAACTAAATACTTGCAGGTTTTGCCTCTAGAAGAAGGTAATGTGCCACCATCATGTCAGTGAGGGAAACAAAGAAACACTAATAGAATTTGGAAGGCGATTTTTCTGAATTGAGCTTCTGGTTATATCTGTATCTGTTACACGAAATCACTGGTAAAGTTGTTGATCCATTAATTGACGCTTTTGAAGTTTATTTCTATGCGATTTTTTTTAGTTACATCCAATTTAATTTCTTAAAATTCCTAATGCTATATACACAGCAATAACAATTACGAGCTTGGGACCAACTCACAAAATTGTCGCCTATGTCAGCATTGGAAAACTAACTTTCTGTGTTTTACATGTCAATCTCTGCATTAATAAAAACTGCCTGTTGAAGTTTATGGATAGCATTTCTAATTGCAATGTGTATACGTATTAAGACGATACCCTTTTGAGTGTTTTGTGTATTGTTTTCGTATTTTAATTTATTTTTTTTTAGGGAGAGGGATTTTTTGTTTTGTATTTTTGTTAAGTTGTTTGTTTTAACGATAAAATATAACCGAACACCTTAACTGCACGAAGTTTGTAAATACAATCTAATCATACATACGTCGTGTCCCCGGTTTCTAAAATCAAAGGCATGCAACTTATTAAAACAAAAGTTCACGCAATATATACAACATTTTCGCGCCATCTTCACATTCATGGCGTGTACCAGAAATCTTTGACCACTTCGATTTATTGAGATCACCAGATCAAGTTAAAAAAATTAAGAAATTGTTATTTTAACTCCATGAACCTAAGTGGTATCTTCCATATCAGTTCAATGGCAGCAACAGAAAGAGTCCATATTCTTTATTTGGGGGTACACCAATTAATATTGTCAGCCTTGGGGCTGCACGTTGAAAATATTGATTGGTTTACACCACACCTTCACTCAAAAGTCAACCTACTTTATGAAATTATGAAGTATCATGTTACTGGGCCGGAAAAGCGGCCTCTGGGGTTCAAAGGGTTCATTAAATTTTTGTTTTTGTGCATCCCGTACCCGTTTTTTACCTCTCATAATGGCCAGCTATAACAAGTGTATGTTTTACCATTATTTGATGCCCTTAACATTTTGTCTCTTCTTGTCACATCATATGTTACACGCGTGCTGAAATCCATACATTGTTTCTTCATCAAATTAAACTCCATCGCCATCGCCCAGCTCTATATTAACACTGATGTAATAATTGCCGTAATTTGTACGACACGAGTCACCGCGAAAGCCATGTCTGTAAATATCTTCATTGCGTTCAGCCTAACAACACTTTGATCATTTTTCGGGGTTCTAGGGGAAGAGTTGCTTGGGCTATTCAGTCAAAAAAAAAACACCATACATTAGGGTAACGGACGAATACAGTTTGTCTAATCTATGTTGTATTAGACATCCATATCAGTAAAATATGTCAACAATGCTACTGGCAGCTTCGTAATGTTGGAAGACTGCGACCTCATCTTAACCGGTCAGCACTTGAAAAACTTGTGCACTCCTTCATCACCTCACAACTAGACTATTGTAATTCAGTGTTAGTGGGGCTGTCCCAGTGCCTGATTCAGAAACTTCAAAAAGTTCAGAATACTGCTGCTAGGATAATTACTGGTACCAAACGCTCTGAACACATAACACCGGTTTTAAGACAATTACATTGGCTTCCAGTTAAACAGATGATTGATTTCAAAATATTGATCTTAGTATTCAAATGTATCCACAAACTGGCTCCAGTTTACCTGCAAGAGCTCCTCACTGTATATAAACCAACGCGCAGTCTCCGATCTAAAAAAACAAATTCAACTAGCTGTGCCTTTTAGCAGATCTAATCAGGCTCATGATCGTGTGTTCTCCATCGTGTGTCCCAGATTGTGGAATTCCCTGCCAATTAGTGTCAGAACTTCAGAAACTCTCGATGTCTTCAAAAGAAATCTTAAAACTTTCCTATTTACTGAAGCATTCTCCTAAACTTCTCTAAGAGGCAACCAAAACAGATGTGACTCTTCATTTCAGAAAAGTGTATTTATTTCTGTCAAGCGTTTGAGAGCACTATTTGTGGTTTTACGCTCTAGAAAATCAAATATTATTATTATTATTATGTTGGTCCCGTTCCGCCCTTGTTGATCCATCCGGTCGAGAAAATGTGTAAAACAGAACACGACGTATTCGCCCCTTCGCCGGATAGAGTGAGTAATGAGACTCCAAAGATACTAGCCCAGTACACTTCTAGTTAGATACTTTGATCAGTTTATGCACAGAAGCAGTAAAACCGTTTGGTCAGTTTTTTTCTGGGCATTACAGAACTGCTTTCCGGCTTGCCGAAAAAATCGGAACCGAACCGGAAAAAAACGACCCAGTCCTAGTTTTAACATTGCTTGAATGTTTTAAGTTTCTGGCTGCTCTTGTCATATTGGTGAATTTTCACCACTACACAATAGTACTCAAACGATTAGTCGACTAGTCGATGTCGACTCTGGACAAACCAGTAGTCGACTCTCAATTGTGCAGTCGACTAGTCGGAGGAGTTCAAGCTTTTTGGTAAATAGTATCCCTTCTGTGCCACTGTCAGACAGTTTGAACAGCAATATTGCACAATCAGTATATACATCTATTGCCATCTAATAGTAGTGACAGTAGTTTGTTTTAACTGGTACTAGTAGTGTGCTGAATTATTTTGGGCTATCAGGATATGTTATTAATTTGCCTTGTTGCAATTTATGAGAGAGTGCATATAGGCATCTCCCATAAATCGCAACAAGGCAAATTAAATAAGACTATGCAATTTCACTCTTAGCGAAATTAGAAGCACATTAACAGAATAATGTTCCAGTAAGTTGCTGTATATGAATGCCCAAGTGAAGCCAAATTTGGACCTTCAGCACTCTACCGGAACACCAGCACTGTTATAAGGAGACAGGTTATCACCAATGACTAGTCGAAGTCGACTATACTTTTGGGTATTGACTAGTCGACTTTGGAATTCACTAGTCGTTTGAGCACTTCTACACAACAATGGAATGTGAATGACAAACACACCTCAGATTCAAACGTAGAGTTATAATAATAGTTGGAATTCATGCTTTGTTTCTTCATCAAAATCCATCGTTCCGGCTCTACAGTAGCAATGATGGAATAATCCCCAAGCCACTTTTGACTACATAACTATGTAATGGCAGTCCACAATGAAACGACTTTCAACCAATCATTTTATCATTTATTTGATACGTTTCAAATTGACACTCTTTTCATTCCGTTGGGACACATGATACATATCTGTACATTTAAACTTCACCTTCTTTTACAAAAACAAATAACAAAAGAACAAACAGAATTGTTTCATCTGTCGCAAAAGGGATACTCGAATTTTTAGCCGGTAAAAGTACAGTACGGTCATCGTGGAAAGGTTAGAATCAACGAGTAGGCTGTCTCACCACACATGCGTTATTTACGAATCTTCGACATAAAACGACGGCATCGCCATCAAATTTCCAATGAATGACGAACCGGGTACGACGTTGAATATTTGCTGAAAACTACTGATTATTTTTTGAGAATGTGGTCGCGGGCAACACTTCCCAGGCCAAGATTTTGCTCATTCCACGTCGCCTGTACTTTACGTGATGATAATTTGGCTTTCAGTCCACTAGACTAATTCTGTAAGGAATCCGACCCTGTTATGGCCTGTACTTTACGTGATGATAATTTACCTTTCAGTCCACTAGACTAATTCTGTAAGCAGTCCGACCCTGTTATGCCCTGTACTTTACGTGATGATAATTTGGCTTTCAGTCCACTAAACTAATTATGTATGGAATCCGACGAGGTTATAGCCTGTACTTTACGTGATGATAAATTGGCTTTCAGTCCACTAGACTAATTCTGTATGGAATCCGACCCTGTTATGGGCTGTGCTTTACGTGATGATACTTTGCCGTTCAGTCCACTAGACTAATTTTGTATGGAATCCGACCCTCTTATGGGCTGTGCTTTACGTGATGATAATTTGCCTTTCAGTCTACTAGACCAATTATGTAAAGAATCCGCACCTGTTACAGCCTGTACTTTACGTGACGAGAATTTGGCTTTCAGTCCACTAGTCTAATTATGTAAGGAATCCGATCCTGTTATGGTCTGTACTTTACGTGACGAGAATTTGGCTTTCAGTCCACTAGTCTAATTCTGTAAGGAATCCGATCCTGTTATGGCCTGTACTTTACGTGATGATAATTTGGCTTTCAGTCCACTAGACTAATTCTGTATGGAATCCGACGCGGTTATGGCCTGTACTTTACGTGATGATAATTTGGCTTTCAGTCCACTGGACTAATTCTGTTTGGAATCCGATCCTCTTATGGTCTGTGCTTTACGCGATGATAATTTGCCTTTCAGTCCACTAGACTAATTATGTAAGGAATCCGCTCCTGTTAGAGCCTGTACTTTACGTGATGATAATTTGACTCTCAGTCCACTAGACTATTTATGTAAGGAATCCGCACCTGTTATAGCCTGTACTTTACGTGACGAGAATTTGGCTTTCAGTCCACTAGTCTAATTCTGTAAGGAATCCGACCCTGTTATGGCCTGTACTTTGCGTGATGATAATTTGCCTTTCAGGCCACTAGACTAATTATGTAAGGAAACCGCACCTGTTATAGCCTGTACTTTACCTGATGATAATTTGGCTTTCAGTCCACTAGACTAATTCTGTAAGGAATCCGACCCTGTTATGGCCTGTACTTTACGTGATGATAAATTGGCTTTCAGTCCTCTAGACTAATTATGTATGGAATCCGACCTTGTTATGGCCTGTACTTTACGTGATGATAATTTGGCTTTCAGTCCACTAGACTAATTCTGTAAGGAATCCGACCCTGTTATGGCCAGTACTTTACGTGATGATTATTTGGTTCTCAGTCCACTAGTCTAATTCTGTAAGGAATCCGATCCTGTTAAGGCCTGTACTTTACATGATGATAGTTTGGCTTTCAGTCCACTAGACTAATTATGTATGGAATCCGATCGTGTTATGGCCTGTACTTTACATGATGATAATTTGTCTTTCAGTCCACTAGACTAATTCTGTATGGAAGCCTACCCTGTTAAGGCCTGTACTTTACATGATGATAATTTGGCTTTCAGTCCACTAGACTAATTCTGTATGGAATCCGATTCTGTTATGGCCTGTACTTTACATGATGATAGTTTGGCTTTCAGTCCACTAGACTATGTAAAGAATCCGCACCTGTTACAGCCTGTACTTTACGTGACGATAATTTGACTCTCATTCCACTAGTCTAATTCTGTAAGGAATCCGACCTTGTTATGGCCTTACTTTACGTGATGATAATTTGACTCTCAGTCCACTTGTCTAATTATGTAAGGAATCTAACCTTGTTATGGCCTGTACTTTACGTGGTGATAGTTTGGCTCTCGGTCCACTAGTCTAATACCATATGGAATCCGACGCGGTTATGGCCTGTCTGTTTACCCACTTTTCGAGGAGTTCGCGCGAAGATTATTGTTGATTTAACGCAACATATTTTTAACCGCAAATATATATAGTTATTCTTTCGTGCTACCGTTAAATATTTTCCAATCAATATGCATTTAATTCGCATTGATAACAATATATTGACACGATTTGGAGAACTACGCGGCGTAATCCTAAAACTACAGCAGCGGTAAGTCTTTATTCATGGTTATGTAGACAGCAAACATATTTAATAGGAACCCCAAGCGGGCCGTAGGCCCGCAAAGGGTTCCACATACCCAGCCAGATAAATGTGTTCTAGAACAGAATTCTCCATAGCCGTCAATGTGATTTTTTGAATTGGACAGTAAATTTCAGTGAAAAATTCACGTAACTTCTGGCGTCGAATTGCCCATTCAATTGCAATTGGCCTAACCCCCCGGGAATCAAACAGGTTTTCTGTTGCATTCTGATTCACCTCAAAGCTTTGCGTGATATACATGTGTACATATCTACACTTCAGGGGTATCCAAGGCCTTCTTATCCGAGAACCGCGACAAATCAGCGGCCGGCCAAAGTGTTATTATTATTATCACTCGAATTATGTCCTTCTGGTGGTTTGTCAATATGTTCAGCTGATGATCTCGTTATTTCAGATCGAATTCCCCTGATTTAGTTGCAACTTGTCTGCCAGTGATAACCTTAATCGAAAAAACAACGCACATATAACCGATAATATAACTGATAATTGTTGTTATATTGGTGCGAGTTTATACAAATGTGCATTGACACGTATCTCCTGAAGTTGCAAAACGAATAGAAATGCAGTTTTCGAAATATCCGAATGTTAGGGTGTTGCAAAAGCAAGGAAAAGTTTGCTTAAAAACGGGTAAATGGAGCTTTCGTCCGCATGCAGAGTCCACCAGCGCACCGATTCGTCCGCTAGCATTGTTGTCCAATTCGTCCGGGACCGAAAAAAAAATTGTTATTTTATATAAATTTATGAACAACCACACAATTTTCTATCTGTTAATTACAGTAAGGGTCTTGTCCTAATAGGCAAGGTCCTTAATTACAATAATGGGTAATAATGAATATAATAAACACTGAGCAGCAAGAAATGGTTGACAATTTGACATCTATTTAATTATACTCAATTTATGTTTACTTAATCATCAATCAAGAAGATAACTTCCACATGGGAAAGAATAAAAAAAACACTATAAAGTAAAAAAAATGTTCGAAATTGATCCAAAAGTTACCCAATATGTTTTGGTGACTACTATTGTGCAAGTTTATAAAACAATGTTAAGTTTTTGTATATTTCCACTGTAGGACAGTCTGGGTGCATTAACAGTTGGTTCAGGCCAAAATGTAGCGGCCAGTTTGGGTCAAATAGCAGAGTATGCTTTGGGTGTATTCAGTCGGTGACAAACTCCATGTAATTGTTCAGGTTCAGTTTATTAGAAACAAACAGGAAGACAAGAACTGTCAATATTTCTTTATTGGTGTTTTAGATCACATGTTTCTGCATAATGGCTAATCATGACCACGACAGTTTTATGGGTGGAGGAAGCCGGGGTTCCTGGAATGAACCACCGAGCAATGGCGAACTATGGCCAACAACTGCCGCCTCCCCAGCATACCTACTCCACACATGCAGGGTTAACATTGGTTGAAGACAATTGCACCATTGACGTGCAGTATGCTTTGGTACAAAATGCCACCATGGACCTATGTGGGCAATGGGGGTGAAGTGTCTTGCCCAAGGACACAACATGGTAGCTGCAGGTGGGAACCTCTCGGCTTGCAGCTTGCATCTCTACTAACTGAGCTACCACACCCCCAGAACTGTCAATTAATTGTTACAGATTATTGGAACACAGACATAGTATATTCTTTGTGTTTTTAGTGATTAGGCCTTCGATCAATAACAATAGCATTTTCGCCTTCAAAACTGTATAGTACCAGCTAAAACATGTTGTGGAATGACCAATTGAAAATTTCTCAAGTACATAGTTTCATTATTAGTTACTGGTATTTGTTTTTGCTGCACAGTGGAACCCTGTTAATTGAAGAGCCACTTTGCCAATGAACATTATTGAATTAACTGGAGTATTCAATTAACATGGATTGTGTCACTTTCCTGTTTTCCAGAGATAAACTTGACATTTATTATATTATATTTTGTTTGACAGATCCACCACTCAGAATGCTTTCATATTTTGAATACAACATCTCTAGTGGGTGGGTGTGGGTGGGTGGGGGGGGGGGGGGTGTTAGATTGAAGTTTGTTTGAATGTGGGCTCTGAGTTAATATTTGGTCTATCTATTGAAGCCCAAAGTTTAACTTAGTGCAGAATGAGGAAATTTCTTTAAAAATTTATTTCTTCTGATCCACCAGTCTGAATCCTTTCATATTTGACATACAGCATATCTAAAGGGGTCAGATTCAGGTTTGTTCAAGCCAAGTCTATGGGTTAATATTTTGGGCTCATTATGGGAGCTCAAATTAACTCAGTGCAACATGAGAACATTTCTTTCAAAATCTTTTTCTTCAGACCCACCAGTTAGAATGCTTTAATAATTGGTGTGCAACATCTCTATGGAGGTCAGATCTAAATTTATTCCAATTTGGTTCCTGCCAGTCAGAATCCTTTCATATTTGGTATCACAGATCACAGGGGGGGGGGGGGGGGGTCAGATTTGAGTTTGTTCATGTCGAGTCCATGGCTTAATATTTGGGCAGGGGTGGGTTAGGTTCAAGGTTGTTCATTAATGATTAAATCCATTCCTTAGAGCTTTTTCCATAACATTTGCCTTTCAAGCTGCAGTGACACAACAACCCTTGGAAGTTTGGCCGTACTAGTGTACAGCTGACAGAAATGGAAGCAATCAGGAAGACTTTTGCTAATAACCATCTGACATCGACACTAGAGTTATGAATAATTCCGAAACATCATTCCTATGTAGTGTCCATGACCCATGACTAACTGAATGTGACCTAAAATACTTCTCTGAACCACTAAGTCAAGTGAGCAAATAAGGCCCCTGGGGGGGGGGGGGGGGTTAAAAATCAGCATTGGTGTTTAAAAATTAAAAAGCAGTATTGGATAAAGGGTTAACATGCATTATCAGTATGAAACAGGGGTTTAGCCATACTGGCCTCATGAGATCCTCTCCCATAGCAGGTCTGAATTCTCGCAACGATTTTTTCGCAAGAATCCAAATAGATTCTCCCAAATTTAGAGAAATTATAAGCCCTGCACAACCCAAATTTTGAAACAAAATTGACATATTGTTTCATGGGGTGGGGCACTATTTATCTTGCTGTATGGTTAATTAAAAACAGATTTTGTAAAAAGGTTTTGTGTGCTGATGCAGATTTTATTTTTATTTTGGGATTTGGGTAGTTTTCAAAGAAAACTGTGAATTTTTATCCCTCCCAACGTACTCATTAGGTAACAGAGTAGGAATTCTGTCGGCGGCAATTCCACGTATACCAGTTTTTAAGCCCATTTGACACAGATTGGACAGTTCTCTTCAAAAGATCACATTTTCCATGTTTTTGACTAGGCAGAAGCCAAAAGTTGAATTCTATTGCATAAATGAGTATTTCCTCACACGAAAGAGGTAAATGTATCTTTGGTAGGGTTGGGTTTGCTCATCGGTATTACTGTTGTAAATATTTTAATTAGATTTACCAGCCTCGAAAAGTTGCACTCCGAAATTATCTAATCCCCAAAACTAAGCAGCCTTGGGACGATATATTGTTTCAATAAACATTTGAAGAATTCTACTGACATTTTGCATTACTGTTGAATGTTCCAGATGAATAAAGAGGGTGATTTGAGGACTTTTAGAACCTGAAAACCTGTTTGACTATTGGTGGGTTTTGGTTGCGAATTCCCTGAGAAATATGTACATGTTACCGGCACTTCCCTTTCTGTTAGTGTTTCTCTCTTATTTGTTCCATGACCCCCTGTTTAAGAATCAGAAAAAGGTTGTCTGAAGGGCAGACTTGACAAAAGATATTTGAATGCCAAATTTAAAATGATGCGACCATATTTTTTTCGCCTGAACGTTATAATGGACGCCTATGGGAAAATATTTAGTACTGTGATACGTATTCATGTTTGGCTGAAATTAAACAATTGCAGGTATTCGATTGCATAAAACGTTTTTGGAGTAATGGTTGCGGAATGAAATATTTCAATATGTTGGATACTTTGGGGTTCCTTCTTACGCTTTGCGTATTGTCATATTAGTGAAATAGGGGTGGTTCAAACCCAAGCCGAGACAGATTCCTTCGGCACCAACGGCCAAGGTGGTTGGTGTCGAAGGAAACTCTCTCGGCTTGGGCTCGAACCCCAGCTATGCCATTGCAAATAAAGCCAGCGTCCTTTCTTGATTCTATGGTACACAATGAATTTGAAAAAGAGATCTTCTCGCTGATTTCCATGGGGTGCAGTATGTAGAATTAAAGTGATGCAATTATCTGATAAGAATATTTAATATTGTTGGTAATGACGTTAAAGATTCGATTTTAAATAAAGTCCCGATTGAGAAAAGTTTCTTCCGTTGATTCAAGGAAAATGGATGGCTTACTTTTTTAATTGAATCTGATTGAGTATTTCAGTTGGTCAAAAAGCGAACCAAGCGATTGAATCTAAGCATGGACTATGTAATGGCTTGTCTGGTTTCCTGCCATAACAGAGTAGAATTCCGCGTCTAGGAGTAATGCAATCTTCTCAGAAACCAGTACCCAATCATGATTTTGCTTGTCTGTGCTCCTCTGCAGCAATAATTAAGATTTCGATTTGATGCTCTCTTCATTTCTTTAAAATATATGTTGCTTTAGCTTTCCTCTTCTAAGACAATTATTAATAAAACAAACAAACGTGTTTCACCAAAATGTAAAATCCAACGTTTTGTTCCTCCCAAATAAAATGAAAGAAGAAAACGTTCGCAAACACGATGTGTGTTTCGACATATCTGTATATAATACTTTGCGAACATGACTAGTCTAACTGTCCAAAGCAGCTTTCAATAACCCCCAAGGTTACTTCAAACGAAGAACATTATTTAAAATAGAGCTTCTTGATCTATGCTTTTCAATGGCCATTTCGATTGGATGAATAATAATGTGTTTCTTGCCTGCCGCGTTTAACCCTTTACCTAACCTGAAAAGCAGACGACACTTGCAAAAATAATTCTTGAATAACTATTTTTTTTTCATTTTTTGTCTCAAAAACATAGGTTATGACCCCTCGTTGGAACGAGCTCGACGAGCTCGTTCCAACGAGGGGTCATAACCTATGTTTTTGAGACAAAAAATGAAAACAATAATGAAAATTAATTGGCGATTTTTGAGAATAGCGCTGGCCTTTTTGGTCGTTACGTTAGGTAAAGGGTTAATACTATCCTATCTAAGTTATGTTTTAATATTTTTGCTGTTGGAAACGATGTATTTAAAAGAGCTGTGGACCTTTATGTTAATGCCACCGAAAATAGCTACCAAACGCAGCTATGTTTGTTTCCCAAGAGTAAGAACTTTCTTCATTATATTTTACAACATAAAGTTTTCCAAGTCACAATTTATTGTATTATCCCTTTACCCAACGTAACGGCCAAAACTATTCATATTCACAAAAATCGCCAATTAATTTTCATTATTTCTTCATTTTTTTGTCTCAAAAACATAGGTTATGACCCCTCTTTGGAACAAGGTCGTTCCAAAGAGGGTTCATAACCTATGATTTTGAGACAAAAAATGAAAATAATTAGTCATTCATAGAATTTTGTTTGCACGCGTCGTCTGGTTTTTCACGTTAGGTAAAGGGTTAACTCCTGTCTGACTTGTCTCTCTTGAAGTAGCCCTGAGCACAAATATGCTTTTTTGTGAGACACAGTGGGCATTAAAAACACACAAGCTGGTACCGATTGAAAATCTCATCGTTCGGTAATGAGATCTCATATCTAAAGAAATATTGTAAGACCCACGAATTTGATTATTGCTAAAATGTTTGGGTTGAGAAGATTCCACTCGCGACAATTATATAAGAAAGAAAACAGTTTTATCAAGAGCTATTTAGGTAAAAAATAGTTGGCATGCATACGAGAAGTAGAGTGTATGTATGGTGTATGACAAAACAGTGAGTACGGCGATTAGCTATTTTTATTTGGGTTTACCAAGGGTGGGGGGGGGGTCACTAAAAATTTGCAAGACGTGACGTCCTATTTTTTATTCGGCTCCTTTTTACACCCACCCACCCACCCACTACGTGACGTGCAAATTTTCTGCTACCGTTCTCAGACACCCACCCCCCCCCCCCCCCCCCCACTCTCCCATTAAAATCCAAAATAAGCTTATAAACTTAGTAGACACAGCTGTCTTTAGGGGGTTTTCATATTGCTCTTAACTCTTTACCTAACGTAACGGCCAGCGCTATTCTCAAAAATCGCCAATTAATTTTTATTATTTTTTTCATTTTTTGTCTCAAAAACATAGGTTATGACCCCTCATTGGAACGAGCTCGTCGAACTCGTTCCAATGAGGGGTCATAACCTATGTTTTTGAGACAAAAATGAAAAAAATTAGTTATTCAATCATTTTTTGGCAAGTGCCGTATGCTTTTCATGTTAGGTAAAGGGTAAAACTGGTACCACCAATTTAAACCTCTGTGGGCTGCTGTGGGCAAAAATCTACAAATGACAAGCTGTTTATTATCAGGCTTGGCCAGAGCAAGTGTACAAATACGGGAACAAATTTTCATTTGAATTGTTCCCAAAATATTGTCTGCACATTTTCTACATTTCGAACAAGACACCCACCCCGTACTAACGTGTGACATTTTCCCAGTTTAAGCCCAATATTCTCACATATAAAGCCTCCTGATGTTGTATTTATGTTAAGAATGTGATGTACAACATCATCTTTAAGGTTTGAAACACAAATGATGGTATATATTAGCTGATATATTGATATATTTTTAAAAAATTCAGAAAATTGCAGAAGTTGGAAATGCACATTTTTGGCGCACTCAAGAGACCGACCCACACCCACGTCACGTCTTGCAAATTTTTGGTGGCCTCCCCCTGGGTTTACTGAGATTTATATGCGTGTATTTAGGTGAGGATAAACTATCACCCGATGTCCTAATTATCGACGTTTGACCCAATTGTCTTCCAGAAGCGAAGATTGTCAAAACGACAAACTTTCCTTCTACCAATACATCAAAACAACAAACTGCCATTCTTGAAAACAACGAGCTCGTGTATTTGATAATACCGTCTTCGTAACTCGGAGGGAGCTGGAAGCCTACATTCGAGCTTTAATATGAAGAGCAGGTACAGTACGTGAAGAGTGTATTATCACTAAATCACCCGCAGAGTGGAGATTCCACCCAAGCAATAATTGCAAATTTGTTGCAAGGCATAACAAGCACAAGCAAAGTTTCAGCCAATGGACCTCCGGGTTAAACCCGGAGGTCCATTGGCTGAAACATTGCTTGTATTTTTTGTCGATATGTACAAAATTTGAAAGTTATAGTTTGGGTGACAACTCCACTCTACGGGTGATTTAGTTACAATCCACTCTCCACATACTGTACGCCAACTTAGGGGGAAATTTCACAGATCGGTGCCAAATTGTCAGGTATGGTTTATCATTGGCTTTGTTGGAAACGATATATCTAAAAAATGAAAGAGGAAGCTTTGATACAAGTATTGGTATTGAAATTTAAATTTTGGATAAGGGTGGACATTTGAAAATATTAAAATGTCGGGCACTAGATCTCGGAACCAAAACAAGGTTACGGTGTTTCATAGCTGTAGATATAGTAAGAGTAATGATGGAGTGATTCGTGTTGCCATTTTGGTGTTTTAAGAGTTTAAAAGCGAAAACGTGATAACACGTCAATTGAGGGAAAATAATAAAATAGGTAAATCAAAAAAAGAGAACAAACAACACATCTATCTCAACACATTCTATTTTTGTATGAGAATGCGACGTCATTTGATTTTATATGACGTTGACGTCAATAACGTCACCTTAACTCATTACCTAACATGAAAAGCAGGAGACACTTGCAAACAAAATAATTAGATATCACTTTTTTAATTTTTAGCGTAACAAACATAGATTATAACCCCTCATTGGAACGAGCTTAAAGAGGTCGTTCCCACGTGGGGTCATAAGTTATGTTTTTGAGTCCAAAAAATAAAAAAAATAATGAAAAGTAAAAGACTTTTTTTGTGTGAACAGCGCTGGCCGGTTTTGACCGTTACGTTGGGTGAAGGGATAAATTTAACCACAGCCATTTGGATTTTCTCACGGTGTTTTTGAAGACTTTGAAAGAGGGACACTTGCTATTGAAAGTTGAAGGAAAAAGAGATAAAACTAAATTCGACGAAAAGTGGAAGTATTAAAATGGTGTGCACTAGATGTCGTAGCCCACAAGGAGGCTAGGAAGTTCCATAGCCATAGATGAAGTAATGAAGGACTTATGCCTTTCGCCGTTTTGACTTTTTTGGTTTGAAAACACAAAAAAAAACTGATAACAATTTAATTGACCTAAACTCGTCAAATATGGTGGTAAATTAAAACAAACTAAAACAGCTATTTTCTAATTGTTCAGCTCTACGGCGTACTAAAATTTCTCGAAAATCCAACATCATTTAATTTTTATTTCACGCCTGTTCTTCTGTTCTTTGAAATCCTCATCTACAGCAACAGTAAAGCATGCGGAAAATGAAAATATGTTCCGCACACATGTGTGAAACAGAAATCGTTGACGAAGTATTTTTAAAAAGCAAAATTTCACTTGAATTTTCTACTAATCGTGCAGCGCAATTACAATTTGAATCGCTAGCGATAACTGAAAATCGTCCCCTGAGTTCCAATGTGTTCTATGTACCAGTGGGCACATAGAACACATTGGAACTCAGGAGACGAGATATTAACACGTATTCCTCTCGCAAATTTAGTTGGCGAAAAAATGTGTTGTTTTTGTTGATAAATGCCAAATGAATTGCTGAATGACCTTCTAATAATTGTTTTTATAGGCGTCAAGGCGTGTAATAAACATAGAACGACACACGGCTTCTCGTTTTATCCTTCCGCGCTGGTACACGTGCCACATCGAGTAACACATTCACACGCGTGTGTCGTTCTGTGTATGTATGGCGTTGACGTCAATAATGTCACCCATGACTTCGCCCGTAACCGTTGTGAATATCTCAGATTGACTTTTTAGCTCACCAGACCTAAACGTCCATGTGAGCCTTTGCTACGACTTGGCAAAGAAAATTGCCTTATAGTAAGTAGAAGTGAATCGCCTGTTTTAATAGTTGTATAGCAATTTTCCGTCTCAAAAATAAAGCACGAACATCTTCTTTCTGAATAGATGCAATAGAACCTCTAACACATAAGACACAACAGTGCATCTTTTTGGAATGATTTTCGCCAGGTGACGCAACCTCTTTCATTTTGTCAACGCATGTGGCATGATATTGTGTGGCAGATTGGACCACTGGTTTTATATCTTCTTGCGTGTGCAATAAGGCCCTACCCTAATGCTCCGGTATAGCAGATGTGGCCATATTGCACTCACGTGGAGATATGTCCATGAAATTGTGAATTGCCAGTAAAAACTGTGTTATTGTCGACAGTGTTACTATTAGTAGTATATATTTTATATGTAACTGACCCGTATTTGTACAGTACGTGGAGAGTGGATTGTAACTAAAACACCCGCCTATAACTTTCAAATTTTGTATATACAGAATAAAAACACAAGCAATGTTTCAGCCAATGGACCTCCAGGTTTAACCCGGAGGTCCATTGGCTGAAACTTTGCTTGTGCTTGTTATGCTTGCAACAAATTTGCAATTATTGCTTGGGTGGAATCTCCACTCTGCGGGTGATTTAGTGATAATACACTCTCCACGTACTGTAAGTATATCAGTTTGGCTAAATCTCGCTCATTTCACATCCACCGAATGATCTATTTCAAGTCACTGGCCAATTGTCCAGTCATTTTTAACCTTTGAACCCGAGAGACCTTTTATCCGGTTCATGAACATAATGCATCATAAATTCCTCAAGTGGTATGGGTGCCAGTTGCACGTGTGGGGGTAAATCAATCAATATGTTTAACGTGCAGCCCCAAGGCATTGTTTGGTCTTCCCCCAAATATTGAATATGGACTCTTTCAATTGCCGCCATTGGACTGATATGTAAGATACCACCAGAGTTCAAAGGGTTAATAATTCGACCTTGACTTGAGCTGCACAATACAACATAACGTTTTGGTCCATTTGGGGGATGTCCGTTAAATGTCACGTGTCATGGTGACGGTTAATCATCCTTCACAACTCGATTGATTCTGTCCATCTAAAATTGCGATAATGAAACAGGCCCAGGCAGATGAATAAGGAATAAATTTCACCGATCATAGAATAACTGTGCTTGGGCCGAAATACTGGCTTTGTTTTTCTTGCTAGCATTCTCAGTGTAGGGCGTCGTTAAACATAAGGAAATGCACCGTAGAATGCGTTGTGATACTTACCGTTTTAAATTAGTCACTGTTGTGCTATCAGTTATAACATGTTATAGTGATTTTGGTATGGGTCTATAAATCCCCCGCCCCCACCCCCCGCGTTTGAAGACTCAGATGTAATAAGCGTTTAATAACCTTTTGGGGCGGGATATCTCTGCACGGCCACGCCACATATTTTAACAGAACCGCACAATCGTTTGAATGGGTTGATGTTTGGCGCCCAAGTTTGATTGGGCGCAACAACACCACGAGACGCGAAGCTTCGAGTATTGTTCTAATGAAAACCAAACAAGTGCGATAAACAAGAACCCTATTCAAATGTCGATGTGTTCTGTATTGAACGTTTAAGATTTTCGGAAGCAGATCGTTTACTAGATCACAACGTAAGTAGTAACCAGTCCTTCAGAAACGTAAAGGAAAAATAAAGTAAACCAATAAATAAATGAGTCTTGATCCTTTGCGACAACGGTACATAATACTGCGTACGAAAAGTCCTGTGCGTTGTCAGTACGGAACGTGATATAGCGTACTCCGACTTTCAACTATTGCGTTTGATGTCGTAATAGCCGTAGCTGGAAATGTTAATGTTACTTTCAGCACTGTTTTCGCTTTGAATGCTTCGATCGATGAAAAATGTGCAGCAAAATACAGCTTGGCGAGAATCGAAGATTATTAATGTTAT
The DNA here is from genome assembly GCA_031216915.1 of Pictodentalium vernedei. NCBI lineage: Eukaryota > Metazoa > Mollusca > Scaphopoda > Dentaliida > Dentaliidae > Pictodentalium > Pictodentalium vernedei. The sequence goes on from CM062293.1 coordinate 521,279,442, forward strand.
TAGTATTGTAACTAACTTTTATAACGTTAATCGGTAGTAGTTAATTTAATCACTGCTGACAGCATATTTCATGCCAGATCAGAGCTATCAACTGGCAGTCCATACTCGTTAATTGGGGGAACACCAATCAATATTTTCAACTTGCAGCCTTCGGGCTGCACGTTGAAAATCGGGATTGGTCTTCTAAGCAACTATCCACTTTATCAACTCAGATTATACCACAATCCTGGATAGTAAAAACGGTTTTTCGGGTTGAAGAGGTTACTATTGATACATTATCCATATGATTCCTGACAATTTTATGCACTCCTTTGACACACAGATTGTTTCTGTTTGGATGATGGTGATTTAAAAAACGTGCTCTCGCGACATCATTCCTTCGAAATGACATTAGCGAGGCAATTGTTCAGATTGTGCCTACATCGTGTACATAAATTGAGGTGCGTGATATATATAACCCTCCACAGTCAGTATAGAAAATATTGTTTGGCATAAAAGATATATGTTATAATACTATGTTTGATGGAGAAATTTGTATCAAGCCGAGATGGTGTTCATACTTGGTATGCAACGAACCCTCCGTGGCGAGTCACGATAGGTAATAGGAACGACATCGAGGCTCTATACGAGTTTCTCGATCAATAAATAGTATTAATGATAAATTCATCTTACCATCTCGCAAACCCACTTGGTGTTAATAACCAATATATCTAACAATATCCATCTCTTTATTGAATTCCTCGCATGTATTTTGACAACCATTTAGTGGCTATAAATTGCTTTTTTGTCATGATTGAAGATCATGATGAGGTCATAGTGTTACGTTCGTGCGCTGTGCATAACGTAATCCCACTCATTGTTCTACTTCTACTATAACCACATAACTTTATAGTAGTTTTTCAGCTATGTGTGTTCTTTTTTTATTTTTTACCCTTTATCGCATGGTAGGCTGGCAGGCGTATATAAAAATATCATCATGGCAACAGTTGATCTAGTCTAATTTATTTTGCCGAGTTGGTAGTTTCTTTGTCATGTAATTACTGTTATCAAAATGGGGATTTCAACTAGGGCCTTCACGATTTTTTAATTTAGGAATCGATTAATCGTCGCAAATAATCGACGAGTAATCGTACCTAAATGACCCCCCTCCTCTCCCTCTCTTTGAAGTCGATAAAAATGAAGTTCAAGTCAGTTGACCTACCTCAAGGAAACAACGAAGACGATCCTTTTTAGGTGCATTCAAAGCATTGGTGTTCTGAACTTTTAAACTGTCAGTGTAATAATCAAGACAAGTCGGCAGATGCGAACTTCAAAGCTTTGATGAATGTACCTGGAAAACTATTGCTTCCAACAGCGTCTTGGGGTTTAACATCGATGCTTTTAACTCTTTACCTTTAGAAACAATAGTTTTTTCATCAATTTTTCTTTTAATTATTAAACGTCTAAAACGGGATACAATTTACCGATTATTCGACAGCGAAAAATACTAATCGATTTCGCCGTGACCGATCAACAGTCCATTAATCGATTAATCGTGACAGCCCTAATCTCGACATGTGTAAACAATTTTCAATGAGTGCAAATAAAACTATTTTCTTTATGAATCGAATAATCGCACGTGCTTGTCCATTTTTACAGTGGCTGATACAGCTGTCTATCTGTCTACATGTTTAGCTTGTAGCAGTGGGAAACATCGATTGATTTCAAGATTCATAATTTGAACGTTTCTGTTGATGATTAGTCAGTTTACATAGTACCTGTAATTATATAGATATCACAAAAAACTACAACAGTCCGATAATATAGACCATCGCAATAAATGTCTGTTGCACTGGAATGGACCTTTGTTCCTTGATAATGACTGACTGGTCCCCTTCTGATTGCAAACAAGTCTAAAAACAGGTATCACACGCATGTACGTTTCAACTTTATTTTATTACACATTCCCCCGGGTGTCAAAAGTATCGCCACCCCCCCCCCCCCCAAAAAAAAAAAAAAAAAAAAAACATGCATAGATCACACATTCTGGAATGTCGCGAAAAAACGTTATTTTCAGATGTGAATGTAATAAATGCCCTTATTTTATAATCTGTCAACAAATTTCTGATTGATGAAAAAAGTATTTTATTGCCTTTCAGCATAATGGAAGAATCATTCCGCTGGCTGGTTGTGACCGGAAAAAAGAAACGTGCACTGAAGCTATTGAAACACGCGTGTAACATGAACAATATTCCACTGGAGGATTTATTCATATCAGAAGATGCTCACGCGCAAAACCACTTAACATCGGAAGAGAGGGGAAGTAAAAACTGCAAAAGTCGAAATTCTGAGCAGTCGTTGCCTTTGCGAGCGGAATCGATCACTGATACCTTGCAAGTGGAATATCACCGAGAAAAGGACAGCGTTCAAGCGTCAGTAACATACCGAAAACAAGACAGTATAATGGTAATGCTGAGGGACAAGGAGTTGCGGAAAAATACATTCATTATATGGTTTGCGTGGTAAGAGTTTGAAGTAATGGATTTTGTTTTAAGTACTAGCGGTTTTGGTTTTAAAGAGACTGCAGGAGCCGCCCATGTGATACAGTTAAAACTAGAAGTCCTGTCATGAACTGTGCGCTCATCTAGGCTTAATTGCGCGTAGACATTGTGCGCAATTGCCATATCGAATGACACTCAAAGCCTGGCAGGTTCCCCTTGTTACCCACAACAAACACAAGCAATGTTCCTACCAATGGACCTCCGGGTTACCCGGAGGTCCATTGGCTGAAACTTTGCTTGTGCACAGGCCGTATGTGCAGAATTTGATAGCCTTACCATCGGCATAACGCGTAGATTAACGCGCAAATCGACGTACTATTTGTGCGCATTTTAGGACAGGACTTCTAGTTTTAACTGTAGTATCATGCTTCATGCCGCATGGGTCTCATGAATTCCCGGCAACCTTGGCGTAACTCTCCTATGTATGTATGAGGAGATACATCTCTATCAAATCAGAAAACGCTACAATAACGCGCCACAATGGGTCGTGATTTCCGAATTGAAATATTGCCCCTTGTTACAACCAGTAGTGTATAAATTTACCAGTAATGTCGAAATCAACCAGTAATGTCGAAAAAATCGACCAGTAATGTAAAAATCCGTAATGTCGAAAAATTAACCAGTAGTGTCAAAAAGTGACGACCAAAATGACGATTTTTCGCAAAAATTTCAATATTTTTTCGGGTTGCTCAAATTGTACTTTTGCGTATATTTATCGACTTTTAACCGTTTTCGCGCAAGTTTAAACACATTTACCCCAGTAAATATGGAATTTTATGTTTAACAATTATTTCCCTCTTTCATATGCACAACATATCCCATCCTATTTGCTCTCTCTCTCTCTCTCTCTCTCTCTCTCTCTCTCTCCATCATTCTCTCTCTCTATCCCCCTCTCCGTCTGTCTTTGCCCAGCTCTCTTTCCCCACCCCACCCCACCTCTCTCTCTCTCTCTCTCTCTCTCACTCTGCATTTGCCCTATCTGTCTGTTTGTCTGTCTGTCTGTCTGTCTGTCTGTCTGTCTGTCTGTCTGTCTGTCTGTCTGTCTGTCTGTCTGTCTGTCTGTCTGTCTGTCTGTCTGTCTGTCTGTCTGTCTGTCTGTCTGTCTGTCTGTCTGTCTGTCTGTCTGTCCCCTGTCCCTCTGCCTTTGCCCCTACATCTATCTCTCCTTCTCTCTCTCCCCTTCTTTCTCTCCCCTTCTTTCTCTCTCTATCGCTCTCTCCCTATCCCCTTTTCCCTCTGCCTTTGACCAACTCTCTCTCTCTGTCTCTACACCCCCCTCTCTCTCTCTCTCTCTCCCTCCTCTCCCCGCTCTCTCTCTGGATAGATACTGAATTGATACGACACTGAAATATTTAGTCTAGTATTTAGCGCTCGCACAGATAGACATACAGTCACACATGTAGGCTGGCAAGTGTAGGCAGGCAGGTTAGCAGCATCCAGGCAGACGGACAGAAATCCAGACAGACAGATAGCAATGTGGCGTGTGAAAAATAACCCCTAGACGTGGATAGACAACTGAATGACGGAAAGACAGGCAGACCTACATACAAAGATTGATTGGTTGGTTGATTGATTGATTGATTTCGTTTACGACACTTAGTTTAAAGCACGCGCACCATACACGTGTCATTTCGGCATGTGGCTTGGCACACAAAGTCAACGTGCACCTGGGATAAAGTGTCATTCCCAAAGACACAACTTAACTGACCTCGTCAGGTATAGATCCCGGATATTCATCAAATTGAATTGCGAGGCAATTTCTCGATTGAGCTAATAGTGCTCCCCACGTACATGCGGGTACATGCGGGTGACGCAGACTGACTGATTGATGGATGTAGGTAAAATGACAGGTAGCAAATTGGTAGAACTAGATGATAGACATGTAGCAAATTTCAGGTAGTGACTGACATTATAATAGTCAGTCATTAAAGCACACGACCAGGGGTGTTATCGGGGGCGGGGGGGGGGGGGGCTATACCCCCCCTCCCCTGTCGGCAAGTTTTAGTGCTCCTCATTTTGGTCGTGACTTTTTGACACAACTGGTTAATTTTTCGACATTACGGATTTTTACATTACTGGTCGATTTTTTCGCAGGCTGCAAGCCGAGAGGTCCTCGGTTCGAATCCCACCTGCGGCAACCGCGTTGTGTCCTTGGGCAAGACATTTCATCTCCATTGCCCGCGTGGGGGCACGATGACGCCGTGTACTAAGGCGTACTGCACGTCGATGGTGCGCATGTCTTCAACCAATCTAACCCTGCCTGTGCTGCAGTGCGGAGTTACGATGTTGGGGAGCTGGCAGCTGCTCGTCGTTCCTCGGTGGTTCTCTCCGGGTACTCCGGCTTCCTCCACCCGTAAAACTGTCACGGTCATGATTAGCCATTGTGCATAAATATGTGACCTTAAACACCAATAAATAATAATAATAATATGACGTTCGAAACTAAACAGTGCGTTGATACTTTGTGGTCATTTGTTTTGTTATTATTTTTTCGATTTTTTAAAGTTTTAACTTCAATTCCTATTTTCTCTCGAGTAGTGCTCAGTGACAACCTTTGATCCAAATGTTATCGCAGCTTAAAATACTAATATAATCCTGCTGTCAAGACTTCTTAACTGGTTGAGTGCTAGAAGCCACTATCAGAGCTTTCAAAAAATGAGGATATCAGAGCAAATGCCAACACTTTCCTTGCTTATATTTCACATTCAGTCACACACAAATAATATTTTGTTTATAAAAAAAAGTTTTATTACAAATGATTGGAGAGTGTCTCTGGACACTCTCCAATAATTTGTAATAAAACAAGTTTTGAATAACAAATTCAGACAACCAAAAATATCTAGCCTTCAGCCAGATAATCACTAATGTGAAAAATATCTTGTTATTTGCGCTGTTCGACGTTTGACGTCGCATTTTGAAAAACGTTGAAGAAACTGAATTCCCAGTGACGTTTGAACGTCAGGATAATTAAAGTCTCAAAGGGTTAAGTTAATAGTCATCCTACTTAATGAAATTATGACGTATCATATCCCTGGTTAGAAAAAGTGGCAGCACGCGTTCAAAGGGTTAAACTATTCTACTACAACAAACCAAGGGCACGGGCTAAAGGAATAAATAGGGTAACAATAAACATGGCTCAAATATGTCGCTCATAAATTCTACAAGATATTGAGGAGAGCAATCGACTGAATAACAGGCGATTTTTTTTGAAGCTGACTCTGTATCACAGTCATATCACACTAATGCTTAACAAGGCTAATTTAGCGTGCGATTGAGAATTTGCTTTTTGTGAGAGTCATATGTTTGTTTTCAGACTTTTGTTTTTTCGGTGTCACTTTGGAACCAAGCGTTTTGTTCCTTATATATTAAACATTCTGAGGACAGACCAACTGCCCGCGCATTGCCACGGGTCAACTTTATGAAAAGCGATGGCACTTTTCTGTTGATACAGGAATGGCTGTCCCGGATGTCAATATTGTGTGCACTATGCTATGGTAGTGTGTGTACTCGTTAAAACGTCATGTCCTGCCCGCTATGAACAATATCTGACTCTAAAGGCTGTATAAATTAAACTTTCGTAGCTGAACGAGACACAATTGGACACCGTTCGACACTCATTTGAAGCGTTGGACTCATGTTCTGAACATGCTCCAATCGTACATGTTCTTTTAAAAGCGAGCTTGTGGAGTTTTGTATCCTCTTCCTACCCACACTTACTTTCAAAACTTAAAATCGGCAACGATTCACGAGAATCAGTTTCAATCCTTCCAAAAACTTGTGTCGAGAATCAAGTTTTTAAATAATTGAAAATATGATAATACTCTTTCACCCGGTGAGTGTAAGCAGTAATGGTACATTTTCCAGAGTTAAATTATTTATTTATTTATTGGTGTTTAAGGTCACATATTTCTGCACAATGGTTAATCATGGCCACGACAGTTTTATGGGTGGAGGAAGCCGGAGTACCCAGAGAGAACCACCGAGCAAAGGCGAACAACTGTCAGCTCCCCAATATACTAATACAACACAAGCAGAGTTAGCATTGGCTGGAGACAAGTGCACCATCGATGCGCATTACGCACGAGTACACAACGTCACCGTGCCCCCACGTTGGCAATGGGGGTGAAGTGTCTTGCCCAACGACACAATGCGGTTGCTGCAGATGACATTCGAAACGAGGACCTCTCGGCTTGCAGCCTGCACCTCTACCAACTGGACCACCGAGACCCCTTTCCATAGTTAAAACCAAACAACATATTTATATATTTACCGGAGTTGCCAGATTTTAAACCCTTAAGGGCCTAGTCCCAAATTTGTTTAGTTTCCTGCCTTATATGTCCATGTTGAACTTTGTTCCCGCATTGAAACTTTTTGTGGCCTTGCTGTCAGTTGTTACAGTGCCTTAACACTGGAGTCTAGTGAGTTCTTGGCTGCCTTCACTTAACACCTCTGATATGGAAGACGCAGTGTTTGTTAGCCTACCGTGAGGGTGCAAAAGATAGGAATTTACAGTCCCACAAGATAATTTTTAGAATCTGTGGCTTGAATTTTAAGTTCTGAGCATACAGTTACCAACTGTCAGATAAGCCTCGCCTCTTTCTTGCTACTATTTATTATACCCCCGACCTTCGAAGGAGGATTCGGGGTATCTAGTGAAGCCGCCCGTCCGTCAGTCCGCGAAAAAAATACGGGAGTTACGAGTTTTTTTTTGTGTCCGGACAGGCATTATGAGCTTACCGAAATATTATGAGCTTACTGGATACATTATGAGCTTAGTTACTAAGATTTCAGACTTATGAGACAAACTGCGACTTTTCGGGGTTTATATTAAAGGTTAGGGTCGGTTCCGGATTGGGGTTAGGGTTAGTGCATCTTCAGGATTAGGGTTGGGGGAAGTAAACCTGTCTATACCCCCGAAATGTTTAAACAAAAACGAGGTTTTAACTGTTGTCCGAATGAATTAAAATGATCATTTTTTCCGTAATTTTTTAAGCCCACAACTCCCATCATCTGTCCGTCTGTCCGAACAAATGCTTTGCATTGTAATTTCAAAGCCATCGGTCGGATTTGGATCTCATTTGGTATGCAGATAGACCGGCATTGGGGGACGGATATACACAAGGAATGAATTCCGCCTAATAATGTTTCTCGGAGTTATGGCCCTTTTCATCCTTTCGACCTAAACATTTCTTCTGTACCACTATGCCTAGGGGTAGGGGGCAGTGGCTCACGCTTTGCGTGCGTAGCCCTTGTTCATTTATTTGTGTTTAAGGTCACATATTTCGGCACAATGGCTAGTCGTGACCTCCACATAGAGATAAAGTCGTATTTAGTCAATCGTTTAAATCCATGTTGCCCATCTTACGGGACTTCCACCCGAAGTATTGGTGACTGGGTCATATTTTAAACACGTACTGCTTCACTTCCCAGAGTCCCCACGGGTGCTCTGTCTACTGACCACATAATAGATCCTATTGAAAGTTAATGTGTCTTACTGACCAGATAAAGATAATGAATACAAAGGTTTAGGTAATATGGACTGACGGCATAATATTATGTGATTCTGAATAAAGTTACGTAAAACGCCAATGAATGACACAGAATTCATAGTGTTCAAAGCAAACGATTAAGCATTTCAGCGACAACTTTGTCAACTTTTTCCGTTTGGAAGTTCCGATGGCAGGTGTAATTTCGAGAGGAAGACTTTTATATTCTCATTCCAGGTTACTACAAGGTCTATAACTGGTTCTGCAGAAGTGTGTCTGAAACAGGGCGACGTTTCTCTGCCAACTCGCTTCATGGCACGGGGATGCGCATTGCTAATGTTTTTGCTTGCATAATTAATAATCTCTACTGACCAGATAAGCCGGAAGTAGGTCCACAGACTGAATAATCCTGCTTTTCTATGAACTTCCTTTTTTTTCTTTATTAAGATGCGATTTTTTGGATGCGGTTAAATCACATTGGGTAGGATAAATAAAACATTCAGTTAGTTTTTTCAAACACTGAAATATTTTTCTCTTACATGGGCTTCGAATTTGGCTTGCTATTGAAACACAGTATTCAGAAGAATAAATTCGTTATTTGAAATAATGAGTGGATGTTCTATTTTTCAGTCATCACTATTTTAAAAAAAATGAATATCCCCTTACCTAACGAACGGTTGCATCTGCCACGTAATATATAAATTGTGCAGTAGAAAAACATTTTTCAAAAAAAATCAACAAAAGTATGTTATGCGGCCCTTCAATGGAACGAGAGTGTTGCTCTCGTTTCAATGAGGAGGCACATTATATGGTTTTGTTGAGACTGTTTTAAGAATTGGGAGAAAACAATTAAAATAAATTTTGAAATCATGTATTTTCTGTGGAAGTGTTTAAACCTGTTCGTTGGAAATGGGCCAAAAAATAATACAATTCGTTCACAAACATGTTATTATTATTTAGATCATTGCAACCCTGAATTATAAGCTGCAGCATTCCAAGACTTAAAACGTTTGAATTGCTACGCAAACAACCTAATTCGACAAACTTCAAATGCTTATAATGCATCTTACTGTCTTTTAGTTCAGGCATATCGTGTAGAACTTCGCCCATGCATTTCGTGGAGAACCATCCGATTGACTTTGGAAGCTGAAGTTGCATTTCGTCTATTGAACCACCCCTAACAAGTTTAATTATTGCTGTGAAAAGCTTATACGAAAAAATCGGGCAACAATTGTAAATTTGCTTCTAACTGTGAACCAGTGGAAGGATCCGTGTTCAGATGTTCGTTGATGGTTTTTGTTGAATACATTTTCTCGATACCGGGACTGGACAATAGCGCGGTTCACTTTAAACGAAAGCAATCAGTATACAGCGCGCCTCCTATTTTCAAAATCGAAAGGCTAGGGCAGCTCACATAGTTGGTAGCAGGCATCAACGGTTCCTGCAAACCTGGTACTGTATTCGTACCAGACCTGATAATAAAATAATCTATCACGAGAACAAATCGAAGCCAACCATGTTTCAGATATCCCAGAACAAACCTAGACATTCAAAATACTTTACGTTGGAGGAGATTCCAAAACGGTCGGTTCTGTTTGTTTTTTTGTGGTTTTTTTGGGGAGGGGTTTGTTTTGTTTTGTTTTTGTTTTTGTTTTTATTTTTAGGGGGGGGGGGTGGGGGGTATGTCCATGCGCGTTGTTTACGCACTTGTCAAAACCAGCAAAGGGCAAAGGTACCGACATTCATTGCTTTCTAAACGACATTGCGAGTCCGATCGCATTTACGTTACAGATTGTCACTATCAGAAATCTGTTTGGAAAGATTTGCGGAACATTCTTGATTTTCCTAGAATTACAAAATCGATTTCTGTTAGAACTTTGTGAGTAACCAGAGTATCACGTAACAATACGAAACCATTTGGAATGAACACCTCCTTCAAAAAAAAAATAAATAAAAGCTGACTGTGTTGGCAACTGTCGCTACACTTTGATTTTCTAGCTTTGTTGTTAGATACCTGAAGCATATTTGGCCACGAGTTGTACTTATGAAATGCTATTTTATTATTAGTTCTGGTACGAATACGATAGCAGACTTTCAGGAACCGTTGATACCTGCTATCAAATATGCGAGGTGCGCACTTATTTTTGCTGTTTTATATACCACAACCTTCATTTCTATGTTTAATTTGTGTGTGTGTGTGTGTGTGTGTGTCTATTTGGAATGTATGGACTTTCAGATTTGGGAATTTCATAGTGCATTGTTTCCCATACTAAGGGTGCTTAAAAAGTAATGGGCATTTTAGCTTGAAAATGATGAGATGTTATTTTCGATGGCGTCGAATATGTAAAAAGTAGAGTCATGCGAATCTGGGGTTTTAGCTCGAATCGAATCTTGAGCCGAATCGCATTCGTGGTATTGAATCGAGCCGAATCTCAAACCTTGATACCCGTAAAACAGGCACGTTCTGAACTGTTAGTGTTATTAATAAACAAATCACTTTATTTTACCGAGTCAGCTTCGTTCATAAAGAAACGCTTGTTGTGAGTAACGTATTGCACCAATCGCGTAGTTTTATGTTGAGAATTTCGCTCGGAAATGATGCAATCTCTAAAAATAAATAGCCTTTGGAAAATATATTCATTCAATAAACATTTGAAACATTCTGTTGACATCTTGCATTATTGTTGAATATTCCTGATAAAAAAGAGGGTGATTGGATGACTTTTGGACCTAAAAATACAATTTGCTTTTTGTGTGTTTTTGTAGGGAATTCTCTTGAAAATATGACTGGTACTTCCCTTCATGTCATTTTGTCTCTCTTATTTGTTGCATGACCCCCTGCTTTTGGGTCAGAAAAAGTTGTCTGAAGGGCTATACTTGACAAAATTATTTGAATGCCAAAATTAAAGTTATTTTTTTCCGCTGAACGTTAAAATGGTGGTCTATGGGAAAATATTTAGTTCTGTGATACCTTAATGTTCATTTGCGACAGATGTTGCAAGGGCGGTAATTATGTATAACAGAGTTCATGTATCGTTCACGGTTTAATATACAGTGTTACTTCCCTTACAACATTCAAAGCTTGTAACCAGATAAACAACCGTGAGAAAGTTTTGTTCTCTCGACTCGTGAAATTCATCAACGAGTCATTGGGGGTCAGGTAATGACTCACAGGTAGCTTTTCCAGAGCAGAAGAGATTGATGAGTCGCAAAACTTGGCAAGAGAAATGTAATAGGGTGAATGACCTCTGGACTTAGTGTGAAGTAAACAAACTGCAGCCTGAATTAATGGAGTGAACGGTGTCACAGTTAGGCAAGCATTTAGGTCAGTAGTCGTTCAACCAGTGGATCTTCAGGTTTAATCCTTTACCTAACGTAAGAACCAGATGACACTACAATCATTTTTTCCCGAAAATTTAAAAACTTTAATTTTTTTCCGTTCCAAAACTTAGATTATATCCCCTCATGTGAACGGCCTCAATGTCCTACCCCCACCCCTCTAGCGGAGCCCATTCAGGGAACGTCACAAAGCACGTGCACAATCATGCCCCAACTTGCCACTAAGCCATTCCGGAACTACTAAAACCATGTTGTTTCGTTATTCAAATTGAATTTAGTTTATTCCGAATACGGATTTGAGCGTATAAGCTAATGCTACTCTGCGTTCGCGTTTTGTTGTGGGGAAATAACTTATTGATTTTCCTTTTAAGGTTCAACCGGGTGCTTCATTAATTACATTTTTGCTAATGTTGCTTTTTATTACGCGGTAAACGCATGTGTTGACATCATTGTCCACGACCAGTCCATGGCGACTGTACGGTGGCACCATAAAAGTGATTTCACCAACTGTGTTTCGTTTTGCTATGTCACGTGCCTGTGTTCATGCATATCTGTATGAAATCGGACCAATATAGTCAACAAGCTCCCCAGTTATATCTGTGTTTTTTTTTTGATGAAGGTAATCTTCGGCAATAACAGCAACACACATGTTGCAACGAAATCAGAAGGGTTCGATCTGAAATAACAAGCTCCACTAAGCTCATTGACAAACCTCGTACCGGACAGAATTCGAGCACGTGGTGTGTATATGTAGAAATTACACTAAGCTCAGAGGCGATGAGGGTTGCAACAGAAAACGCACGTATTTGACATTTGTTTGTTTGTTGATTTTGGTCCATAAATTCAGGGGTGGGGGTGGGTAGAGCAATTACGTACAATAGCGAATTGGACACCGGAATTCACGTGATTTTTTCTCTGAAAAGTGCTCGCCAATCCAAATAATCGCTTTGGTGGTATATAGAATGCTGTTCTGGAATACATATTTCGTATGAGATATATATATATATAAACCGTTGCGTGCCCTGCAGGCCCGCTGTGGACTTCAAATCACGTGCAAGCGTTATTTTTTCCAGGTTCGTTAACGTGCTTGTTTTTTATGGACTGTATTTGACAACATCTATAATGACCAGCGACAGATTTTTGCAGTTTCTTCTAAATAGTATGGTGGAGTTACCATGTTCCCCTATCGCCGGTTACAGTATGGATAGGTAAATATATATTAACTAAATATGGTGTTCAGAGAGGCATATCACACACTTTGTAAATATTTGTATAAAATAATACAGAAATAATGATTTGAAAAATACAAGCATCCATTTAAAGTCAAATAGTGAACGATATCTGTTACGATCAACGCTAAACATTTTTCGTTGTTTTCATAATAATAAGCTTCTCATCAGGAGATCTCTATTACCACATGCACCCCCTCACTTCTCCTCCTCCTCTGCTCATTTTGTCCTACTAGCAGAACATAGAAATACTGATTTATTATATCACCCTTCATCATCCTTCTCAATTTCACTGAAAAAAATTCCGACCCCCCCCCCCCCCCCCCCCATTATATTGCCGGGCTCCTATATTTCCACATACCCTTTCCTCTTTATAACCACAGTGAATATTACTCTGTTAAACAATCAATCTGAGTTCGATCTCAATATCGCCCTGGTGGTTGACAGGGAGTATTTGTTGGACACGACATTGACAGCGGATACTCATGTTAGGCAGGTGTATTGGACATCTGATTATCATCTTACACATATCTTTAGGGTGTGCTCTGTGATTGATGAGGTTGTCAAAGCAACTGGTACACACAATTGTTACGCGCCAGTTGGATTATTGCAACTCTTATCTCTTTGAACCCAGAGGCCATTTTTTCCGGCTGGAATATATTTATACAGTTATATTCGAAATTCGTGGGATTTTATACAAACAATCACTCAACGGTTTGGCTCAAATGTATTTTAGTGATTTGGTTGTGTATTATGTTCCCACGAGATCTCAACGGTCTTCTTCCTGTTGTATTTCCCTGTGAGTTAGTTACAGTTGTTGTCGGGCGTTCTCAGTCGCCAGACTTCCGCTGCCGATATAGCGAGCATCAATACTAAAACAACATTTTACACGAACTCCACGAAAGCGAGAAATGATTCTTAACAAGTCAGAAACAGAATAAAGCCTTGTACTTCACATTAAGTTACTTCTTACTATCTGAACGAGAAAACTCCTTCAATTTTCATTTATTTATTTTTTTTAGGCGAAAAACATATGTTATGACCTCACTGTCACTTGGACAGCAGGATTACAATGTCTAAAGCCACGTTGTTTAGACAAGCGATGTAATGTCCTTTATCAATTTGTCATCTATTGGCTAAAATGACCGACATAAATACAATTGACGTCGTTTAAATGTCAAGTGCTCACACATTTTTTTCTTATTTATCACTCACACCACGTCAAGCTGCAAATAATAATAATAATAATAATAATAATAATAATAATAATAATAATAACACTCTGGCCAGCCGCTGATTTGTCGCGGTTCTCGGACGAGAAGGCCTTGGTTACCCCTGTACTCCCAACTGCCTCCCTATTCCCACGCTTCTCCTCTCCTCCCAACACTCGGAGACGAACTGCTTGATGACATCCCTTGCCCCATTCTTCCCAATCTCCCCGATTAGCATATTAACCCTCTCCTTTGAGTCTCCCCCTAACCACATGTCCTTCATTCTCCCATTCCACTTCCCCATTATACTCCCAGTGAATCTCATTCTTTCTATGCTCGGATATGTAATATTACTAACTAATTCGAACAATCTGCTAACGTGCGGTATGTGACGCCGAGCCGAGTAACATCACTTTGGCAGGTTGTTCAAATTCATGAATACCGACTGCGAGGTTAGTAACTTTCTTAAACACCAAATCACAGAAACCTCGTCTAATGTTCTATCAAGTATCTCACGTCTCTTACCAACACGGCGAAGACAAATGAATTGGTGTGTAAGGGGTAATATCGTTAATTTTGACAACAACCAGGGTATATGGATATTTAATACAACCCGGTGCTTCATTAATTAAGATGTTGCTGCAGATGATTTTTATTACCGGGTAAACGCATAAGTGACCATCATAGCTGATGCGTGGAATACGACCAATCCACGGCGGTTGTTCTGAAACCTGGTTGGTGCCCGGGATATCATCTATTTGGTAGTAATTTCAAAATTCTTGTTGCATGTTTTTTCTTCTGTGTGATACGCAGGAGGCAAATACACAGCAATATAGAAACGCAACGCACGATCATCCGTTGTTTTTCTTAATTGCAAGGTCAAGATCACCATCATCGTCCGCGGTGGGGAATGTCGAACACGTTGAATTTGACGAAGATTCAGTCTTATTTTGGTGGTGGAAAATGCGCTTCCTGTGTGTTGTGAAAAAAATAACTTCTGTCTGCGAGTTGCGTAAAATACAACAATGAATAATCTACTTGTGTTACTGAAATGGCGTTCACAAAGAAAGAAGGCAGAGGCGGACAGGCAGTATGGTCTTCCGGAACAAAATCCCGGTAGACCCCTATTGTGTTCGCCCAGGGGCCCCACAATTGATGCAGCCTAACACCCACTGGTGCGTGAAATGTCGTGAAAATGACGAAAGGCGAAATAGATCTGATCGCATAGACACCCGGTATATCGAAATGTTGTCTATGTGGATTTACATCGGCAGCCCACATAGAGGACACTTCGATATACCAGTAGAGTCCTGTTTGCCACTGATCGTTTTGATGAAAGGAAATAGGGTGTCTTCAATTGGAAAAAACAAAAAATATCCTGTGCTGAACTATGGTCTTCCCGATGCCCCACCCCCTTCCCCCACCCAGATAGAAACATTTTGACCGACTGAACGATGGAGCCGATGCAAAAAAGTGCCATCGACATGTCTTCTATGTCGACTGTCATTGATCGCTAAGATGCAAGGAAGTTCGTTCTGTTCGAAATATCAACATTTCCTCTGCATCTGCAGCCACTTTTCTTGGCCCAGTCCGCCCATGAAAGAAGGAAGTTTATATACTGCATTGCCAAAATTAATATGATTCAATTTTATTTAATTTTTTGATGTTTTTAATTTTTATTTTGCTTAGCGCGGGAAACGAGGGATTCAAATGTTAATGAAGAGATGTTTACAAACTATTTTTTCAAAGTGCCTGAAACCATGTTGTGTACCATATAAAGCTAAATCCTTTCTCAACGATTCCGAATAAGTCCTGATTTATAAGGCCTTTATCAGCGTAGCATGGTCGCTGTTTGAATGTTTTTATCCAGGATACCTATTTACATGAGCAAACTAACAACTTTAAATGTATTTGTAGATTTGGACGTCGTGCTTCGTGTATATTCGGCCATATAATATCCGGTAAAGCTCTGCTGGTCGCAACCATTTTATCAGCCTTTGATGGTAAGTGGTCATCTTTTGTAATGTTCAGTGCTAACCATTTGCACCCAGGTGGCATCGTCAATGTCAGTTCAGTGGAAGCAATTGGAAGAGTCCATATTTATTTTTGGGTGGTAGACCAATTAATATTTTCAACAAACAGCTGAAAATATTGATTGGTCTACCGAATACTTTAACTAAGCAGACCTCCTACTTAATGGAAGTATGACGTATCATGTACCTGGGCCTGAAAGGGGGCCTCGCTGTTTCAAAGGGTTAAGGAGATTTTCTCAGCAAAAGCGACATTATTTTACGATTTTTCAGAGGTTTGCAATTCAGACAACTTCACTGCACTTTCGAGTGTTTTGTTTTCTGTCACGGCATACAGAAATGTGTATATATATATGCTTAAATGTGTAGATATATTTTGTTTTTTCAACCTTGTACTTCGACAAAAAAACGGAAGTAAATCAGTGCCAAATGCACCTTACCTTATAAACAAAAACTGGATTATATCCTAAGCTTTGTACATTTGCTTTATTACGCAAAACTTTTGAGTTTTATCTCAAAACATTAATAAAATACATTTGCATATATCTCAAACATTCGCGTTTTATCGCCAACTGTTGTGTTATGTTCAAACTTGTGCATTTTATCTCAAGCGTTGCGATAAACTGCAAGCGTTTGCGTTTTACTGCTACAGTTAAAACTAGAAGTCCTGTCATGAAATGCGCACAAATAGCACGTTAATTTGCGCGTTAATCCACGCGTTATGACCATAATAATGCTATCAAATTCTGTACATATGGCCTGTGCACAAGCAATGTTTCAGCCAATGGACCTCCGGGTAACCCGGAGGTCCATTGGCTGAAACATTGCTTGTTCTTGTTATGAGTAACCAGGAGAACCAGTCGGGCTTTGGATGCCATTCGATATGGCAACAGCGCGCAATTCCAACGCGCTATTAATCCTAGATAAGCGCACATTTCGTGACAGGAATTCTAGTTTTAACTATATCATTTAGATAATATCGCAAAAATTTGCATTATACCGCAGACATCTGCGTTATATTACAAACCTATCCCTCACATCACAAACTATTTTTTGCATTGCAAAACCTTCGTTATATTGCGAACTATTAAATTATATAGAATGGGAAGTATGCGAGGCCATCAATACACTCAGTTGAAGAATAAGCCCATTCTCTATAGGATTCCATGGGTGGTATTGCGATGGTATAGAGAAATTCCGTTGTGGTTGGGAGGGGTAATTTTTAAAATATCGTTTTTGTGTTGCGTGGTGAGCTAATTGTGCCGTTATAGTTGTGAGGTTTGACCAATATGGCATTGTTGGCGTTGCACGTGCTGCTGCATTCAGTGGAACGAGAAGGGCGGGGTATATGGTTATCCTCTTGGGTACGCATCGGTTGGCATTATATTGCGTAGACCAGTTAAGTTTTGTTCGCGACTGGCGTGTAGGGTCTGCTTCGATAGGTTAGACTGATTAGAATCATGTGAACTTGAATTATTGTGACGCCACATCCGAAACTGGAAGATGCCTCTTCTAGTGTTGGTGAATTAAACGCTGTCCGTGAGAGTAATGTAACGCTGAAGGTAGAGATTATCTCGAGTTGTGAATGTGAGAGTAACTTGGAACAGTCTGTTTAGAAAGCGTGAGCTGAAATGGGATTAAGTGAGGCTTGGGTGAGTAGTATGATGTACCACGTTCCGTTTTAGTTGATTATACCAAATGCTTCAGCGGATACATTCACGATGCACTAGTAGTAACTTGGAACAGGCTAGACGAGATGGGGAATAAAAGATGACATACTTATCAGTAACAAAGTGAATATGACCTGTTGTTTTACATATATTTTCAATTGTATGAAATAAAACCGACACCCATGGAAAACAATGATTATGGACGAAACCTGTGAATGTTGAGATCAAGTAAGATGTGAATGTCAAACTGAGAGAGAGAGGAAGAGAGAGAGAGAGAGAGAGAGAGAGAGAGAGAGAGAGAGAGAGAGAGAGAGATGGTGGCATGCGGCTATAATACGCGCCGTACACATCTCCAGTCTACAAATGCACTAGCATGTTCCGACACACCACGCCAGTGGTTCCATTACCAACAGTTTGCTTCATTAGAGTTGTAATTGTTGGTATTGTATCGGTGATTGGTGCTGTAGTTGTACGAGGTTATAGTGGATGGTGTAGTAGTTTTATTTGATATCGTTGTTGTTGTGTTTGGTGTTGTGCGTGTTCGCGTGGTATTTGTTTTTGTCATATTACATGTAGTATTTGGCGTTACGGGTGTCGCTATAATAGTTGTAGTGGTTGGTATTGCAGAAATGTTTAGCATTGTGGTTGCTGATTGATATATCGTCACAGTAGTATTTGGTGTTGTAATTACAGTATGGTTGCAGTGGACTGGTCAATTCCCACAGGTCGACAATATTTCCACGGACTCAATAATATTAGGTTCCAAACACTAATTATAGATCAATCATCAAAAATTTAGTTATGGAAGCATCGTGTCCGGTTATCGATGTTGTAGTTGTGATTGTAGAATAGTAGTCCCAATATTTGGTGTCGTAGTTGTTGGCTTAGCATCTGTGGTGTTAGCTATATTAGATGTATTATTTGCTGTTCATGGATTTTTGTGGGTTTGGGTGTGTACAAGGTCCGAATACGGGACCCTTTCCCAATGTCATTTGAGCATGCTTTTCTCAATTGTCAACCATTCATTTCCTAATCTCAGTCATCACGCGGGCAAAAAGGTAATGCACAATTGCACTGAACTCGGTTGTCATAAGGCCTCAGAAAACCTTTGGTTTTCTGAGGCCTTATGGCCACCCAATTCATGACACCACCTAAGCATTGAATTTGAATTACTTAACAAAGCTTAGCAAGTGTCTGAATTCACAGACAAATGACAGTTTCTTTTTTAATAATATAAGAACGACTTAACAGACTACAGAGACGGGAGTTAACATTATTTCATAAAATGTACTTGTAATAAACAGGCAGTTACTTAGGTATCGCTCTTAATATTTTCTGTTCTATTCGAATGTAAAATGTCATAGCCACTTCAGCACCAACATCCACGACTACAACGCCAATTACTACAGCTAATATATACCAACAACCACGATCAACAACTATAGCCGCACCCACAGCAACATCCACCTCAACTATGCGGACAGTAACCACTACAGCACAAACATCCACGACTACAACCCACACGACTACAACATCACTTACTACAGCTAATATATACCAACGACAACGATCAACAACTGTAGCAGCACCCACAGGCATCATCCACTACAACTATCCGGACAGTAACAACTACAGCACCAACATCCACGACTACAGCAGCAACATTTACATTATCTGTAGCCAACACTACAACCACTGCATCAGTAACTAAATTACAGTATACGTTAATCAAATACGAAACTCAGCAGCTACCATGCCAACAACTACAGCACCAAATTCTGTACTACTCTACAACAACTACAACAAGAACAACCGCAACTACATCACCCATCCGTTACGCCCGGGTCACCACTAACCGCAACTGCAACATCGATCACTATATTTATTAGACAAAACACTGCAACTAATGCGTCAGTAACTACAAACGCAAATACTAGAACTGCTGTACGCAACACTACAACAACTAAACTCACACATAAAACGCCAACCACTGTCACAACAACACAAACAAATCTAACACAAACACCACAACTACTACACCAACAACTAGAACAACTTCAGAACAACAAAATCATCAACCGCACCATCAACCTCTAAAAGTACATCATCAACAAATACAGCTAAAACACCATCCACGAAAGCACCATCCACGACAACAATTACACTAACCATTGTAACACTAGTTACCCCGACTACAATCCTAAACACCGCAATGGCAATTACACACACGCCCAGGCCAACAACACCAACCACTACAACTACTACACCACCAACCACAACTGCAACACAACCACTACTACACCAATAACCATAAAACCTGCCACTATAACTACTACACCAACCATCACAACTACAATATCACCCGCCACAAATGTCACAAATGTCACAGTAACCTATACATCTAGTAGGCCAATAACCACTATTTTCTGTCCCCAAAATCGCTAAAACCCACACATTTTTCAACAAAAGACTTTGTCAACAGCACTCAATATTAATTAAGCAATCCCACTATTAGTCCATAAAGTGCCACTTTCTTCCACAAAAACCCACTTTATTCCGCTAAGGTTCAAGCATTAGTCCATAAAACTGCACATCAGTGAACTATACCCCCCCCCCCCCCAAAAAAAAAAAAAAAAAAAAAAAAAAAAACTGGTCCCAAGCCATTTATTCAGCCATCCTTCCTAACTATCCCAACCACACTCTTCAAGCATCAATCCCCGGTAGTCTTCCAACAACCACTAAAATCCAGTCCCCAAAGTGCCCAAATCAGTGTATCTAAGCACCAGTCCCTGAAAGTCCCAAACTGTCTCCTCCCTACCACTATCTTCTGACAGTAGTCCGCAATAGTCCCTAGCCAATGTCCCATGAAGGTTCCCATGATGTCCCAAGGGGTTGGAGGGGGGGGGGGGGGAGCTCAGAATATAGTGAAGGCTCCCATGATGTTCCAAGGGGATGGGTGAAGCTCAGAATCTATTGAAGGTTTCCATGATGTCCCAAGGGGATGGGTGGAGCTCATAATCTGGTGAAGGTTTCCATGATGTCCCAAGGGGTTGGGTGGAGCTCAGAATCTAGTGAAGGTTTCCATGATGTCCCAAGGGGTTGGGTAGAGCTCAGAATCTAGGGAAGGTTTCCATGATGTCCCAAGGGGTTGGGTGGAGTTCAGAATCTAGTGGAGATTTCCATGATGTCCCAAGGGGATGGGTGGAGCTCATAATCTAGTGAAGGTTTCCATGATGTCCCAAGGGGTTGGGTGGAGCTCAGAATCTAGTGAAGGTTTCCATGATGTCCCAAGGGGTTGGGTAGAGCTCAGAATCTAGGGAAGGTTTCCATGATGTCCCAAGGGGTTGGGTGGAGTTCAGAATCTAGTGGAGATTTCCTTGATGTCCCAAGGGGTTGGGTGGAGCCTTTATGCACAAACTACAATGACATAGTTCAAACTAACTTACCACAATTCCATGACTTTCACAATGTTGTACTCATTGATGCTGAATGCGTTCTTGAGGTTGGCAGTAGCGAGAAAAGTCTCATGGTGTCCCCCATTGCGCTTAACCCTTACAATTATGATGGAATACTCTCACTGGTGATCTGATGGCGCTTGACACCACTATATTCCCCGCCTGTCTGTTCGCGAAAGATTGTCTTCGGTGTTTCGATCGTGACTATTCTTTATTTTTTTTGTAGATGCTGCAGAGAACGTGCCAGCTCTAATAACGGTATTGGTGATGATAGGCAAGTTTGGAATAACGATGTCTTTTTGTTGTCTCTTTACCTACACACCAGAACTCTTCTCAACAACATTGAGGTACTTTACAATTAAAATAAAAAAAAACTAACAATAAAAGATAAATAAATAAATGAATTATGTTTTGCCTATGTTGATATATATGGACGTAAGTAACGGTATATGTCAGAAGAAATCTGATTCTTACATTACCACAGTAAATGTTAATGATTAACACTGATGCTGAAATATCAAATCTTCACGCTCAAATGTTTTCCATAATACAACTAAGAATTTACCCAATTCAGACGTGTTTAACAAGTTATTTGATTTCTATCAACACCAGGATGTTTGTTAAATATCTAGTTGCATTATGGGAAGAAGATTTGCTGCTTGGAATTTCGGTACTTTGACGTCAGTGTGTAGAGAGTTAAGCAGAAAGAATGGTGCAAATTGTATAGTATTGAAAGTCATATAATAAATTTAGAATGTCCTATGAGTCTCTGGAATCATTACGAGACAAGGTCAATAAATTATGCCTGGAACGAATCTTTTAACGTGACCAGTCCACACATCGAAACTCAGATGGTTCCATTCCTTAAACAGTACCTCCTCTTTGTCACTGGCGTCGCCATTTTGTCAAATAGTTCCCAACTTTTGTATTTAGCTCTCATTAAGAAATTGTAAATTTACTACCTTGCAACTGAAGGCGAACAAATATACAGTTAAAACGAGAATTCCTGTCACGAAATATGCGCTTATCTTGGCTTAACTGCGCGTAGGAATTGCAGTCAATTGCCATATCGAATGGCATACAAAGAACGGTAGGTTCTGGTTACTCAAAGCAATCACAGGCAATGTTTCTGCCAGCGGACCTCCGACTAACCCGGAGGTCCATTGGCTGAAACATTGTTTGTGCACAGGCCATATGTACAGAATTTGATAGCCTTACTACGGCCATCACGCTTAAATTTACGCGCAGATCGACGTGCTATTTGTGTGCTTTTCATGACAAGATGTCCAGTTTTAACTGTATGTACTCTGTCTGTTTATAAAAAAATGGAAGTCCCCAATTTGGGTCAGAGAGGGCAGAAAAGTACTCTATCCTATTGGGCGTCTTTACCCTGGAGTATTTCCGACTACCAAACGATGACACGCTTCTTTGTCGTGTCGGTGTCGTGAAACAATTCACGGATATTGATAACACCCAATGCATGGACTGACATTCAGTATTAATTTTGCCAACCTGGATCACGCGGATGAGAATTATGATCAAGAAAACAACCAGCAATCAATAATTCGAAACTAACCCTCTTGAAAAATTGATCGATATTTCACAATTGCCAATCCGAAGCTTCCTCGGATTGCTCAGAACATTGTCAAGCTACAGGTAAAATTAATAGTCCTGTCATGAAATGCGCACAAATAGCACGTTGATCTGCGCGTTAATCTACGCGTTATGACCATAGTAAGGCTATCAAATTCTATGCATATGGCCTGTGCACAAGCAATGTTTCAGCCAATGGACCTCCGGATATCCCGGAGGTCCATTGGCCGAAACATTGCCTGTGTTTGCTATGAGTAACCAGAAGAACCTGCCATGCTCTGGGTGCCATTTGATATGGCACTTGCGCGCTATTCCTACGCGCAATTAAGCCTAGATAAGCGCGCATTTCGTGACAGGACTTCTAGTTTTAACTGTAAACAGAATTCAGACCAAAAGAGGTCAATCAATGGAATTTGATAACTTTCGTATGAGGTGAATTTTGTGTGTCACATGAGTGTCCCATTGGAAATTGTGAGGTGTGGGGGTGGGGGGGGGGGGCGCCACGTGACCTGTGGGCCATTTTATTCATGTTTATGGACTATATTGAATTTTCACTGTTTCAAATCAACAATGTATGTACTTATGACAATTAATTACAACAGCGGTTTATCTTGTATGTAGCTTTACTATTTTACATCGTACAAAATATATAATCCTTAACTTTTTGTGCAGTATATATCGCTTGCCGTCAGTATTTTTGCTGTAGAAGTTTATAAGATAACACTGAAATCATTTTTCTAGATTCCTTCACATTAGCGAAGCTCAGATGCAAACGTGCTGAACTCGTAACTTCACTTTTCATAATGGACAACTTTAAATGAAGAAAAGAAATATTCCAAAACAAGCCTGATACTGAAATTTGGTAAGAACACCAAAGAAGTGTCATTTCAAGACCTGGTCACTACACAATTACACTAGGTGGCCATAAGATTATTAACATATTATTGAGGAATACTATCAGTATATTAATATTAATAGTACTTTGACTATTCCCGTCTGTCATCAATCAATAAAATAATACTCACGTGTTCTCATAAAATAAAAACAGGGATACTTTTGTATAAAACTACATACAGCAATATTCATTGAGATTAATCCCGACTGATCCCTGTTTTGAATTCCACGCTTGTAACTTAGAAGTTCTGATTCTTACACGTTTTCATAAATGTTGTCATCATTAGGTTTAACGTGTGTATTTTATACAACAGTATACCCGTCAGTTCTTCATGCATGAAAAGTCGACTAAAGACCCAACGTCTATATACTGTCTGGCGTGTCTGTGGACTATGTCATGCGACCCCCTAGGCTCCTCTGCGTTTCATCCTCTGGATGTGGTATAGTACCATTGTACTACTAGTGGGGCCGTAAGGGGTTGCCAGGCGCGCCTTCGGTGCGCTAGAACCTTTAGTTGTATTATTTTAAAAAATCAGTCAATGTTATGAAATGGAAATGCACAGATACAAGTAGAGTTTGTCGAGAATGAGTGTAGTGGTCAGAGTTTGATTTTCTAATAAGTTTCGTTTTGTTGTGAACAACCTTAAAAATAAAAATAAAATATTGATGATGTGTTATCGTCAGAGAAAGAGTCATAGAGGAGTGTAACTCTTGGCAAGAGGCGTCAAAGCAGTGGATATTGGGCGACACAAGGGAGAGGCTTATCAGAGAAACTGGTTAGGACAGAGTACAGGATGTCATCAAACAGTTCGTGCCAGGCCGTTGGGAAGGGGAAGAGGTGTGGGAATAGGAAGCCACCTGAGAACCGCGACAAGAGCTGTCCGTCCACCATTCGAACACATAACATTTCAGTCGGGATTAACCATGCTCACGAAATCCCATAAAGTGGACATTAAAAAGGAAATGTTCAACTTAAAAATGCTGCAGGGAATGAACGATTTCAACGCAATGGATATCCAACCAAGAAATGTCTCATAGCAAGCAAAAACTAAATTAACTATAAGTCGAAATGTTTGATTTAGCCGCTAAATAACCAATTACCTACGTTCCAACTCCCCCGCTCTATTTACCTTTCAAAATTCACGAAGTGGGACAATCGGGATGACACCATTCTTTGGAATATGCAGTTAGGTGCTAAATTTTCAAAATAGATCAGAACAAAATGAACAACAAAACTAGAGGTAAAACGGTTGGTTCACTTTCACAACCGATTAACCGAGAGTTATAACAGGATAATACCCGATTATCTGTAGCCATTATTTCTCTGCACTTGGAATAAAACAACATAGGAATTTGAAAGCAGTATTCGCAAAAACTATTCCGCAGAGTGTGTACAAACCAACGTTGTCGAGAACTCGAAACATTCGTTTCTATACACACTCTGGAATAGTTTCTGCGAACACCCAGTACTCAAGGAAATTGCTGATCATAAACAAAGTCGTGGACGTCAAAATCGATTATTTCTCAACATGTGTAATACGGTTTCGAGGCCTAATCTTTTGCAAAGGGGAAACGGCAGATTTACTACGTTTTCACCGTAGAATGACTACCGATATTTCGGATAACCGTTTGACGGTTTTTCTAATCTGTAAGATATGTAACTGTTTTCAAACCGGTTAACCATTTCAGTACCAAGTTACAAGACACAAGAGTTTTGAAATAAAAGATCAGATCTTGTGGAACAGCCATGTAAGGCATTTCGATTACATATCGCAAGATTAATGTAAATCATTCAAACTGCCTGTCTCTTCTGTTCGGGACTGTAGGAAACACAAATTTCGACTAAGAGAAAGGCATGTGATTGTTACTGTCCCCTTCCAAACCTTGATATAGTTAATAGTGTATCGAAATTAATTATTGATAATTTATTTTCTCTCCCTTTTCTAGCTTAGCATGGGATTAATCCAAAATAACGCCCAGTACCTTTATTTAACTAGTTTTATAGATAAAGAGATCGTCTCATAATATCGAAAAAATATTCGACTCCAAAAATATACAAGATATATCACGTTTATCAGAGATTTTACTAAAATGTGTAACGTAGACCAAAACCACAGAAGGTTAGTTTTCGTGTTTATTCAGTTTTAATTAGGTGTATATCATTTTTTTTGTGGTTGAATTTTGTTGAGTTTTTCAACTTTAATTTCAGAACTTCAGGAACTGGTATTGCTTCGTTCTGTGGTTGCGTTGCTGGCGTGGTGTGTCCATATTCCGACAATTTATTAAGAATTTCCAAGTCATGATATAAAGTTTTCTTTCACGATTATTGCATTATATTTAAAACAAAAAAAAAATGCTTCGTTTGCGCGTGTACATTTTGGAATAAAAAGATTAACAGGCTTCGTTATGAATGAATTTATCCGATTACAAATGTTCCTTTCGTAGACCGAAATTCATACAAACGATGTATCATTACGCTGCCGGAAGCGACTATTGTCACATATTTTATGATGATTGTCTGCACGTTCTGGTATACGCAGATCAAATCTACCACCTGATTAATTGTTGGGAAGGGCTCCGAGAGCGTACACAGAGGTCTTCGATATATGGATCAAGTGGGCGTGGCAGTAAAAGGGTTAAGTTGTGGAACCCGGATTTCAGGATAACATCTAAAAATGATCTTCCAGCACTCAGACAGTTATCGAAACCTTTCCTTTCATCTAACTCTCAGGCTCCAGTTAATCCAGTGATCAAAATTTGAATTTGCCAAGTGGTCGTGGGCGCAACACATCGCCATCTCTCATCTGATGGGCATCTACACGTTGCGTCCGTGGAAGTATTGTCCACTCGTGAAAAGTGGTCAGTCTACGGCGGTCGTGCTGCACAACTATTAGATAAGTTCAGATTACTGTCGTCAAAATCGGAAACATGATTGACAAGACGACCAGCTGGACGAACGGTTATTCATCATAAATTCACGTTACCTGTCTCTTTGTTAAAGTAAGTTACAAAATGCTGTGCTCTGATTTATCGTGCTCTCTATCAGATACTCAGATAGATTGTTTATTTCGAAAGTAACATGGCAATAGTTCACGAAGAGAGGGTTGGAGAAGATGGAGGTGGGTTCTCGCTATACTGGTACCAATTCGTCGCCTGAGTGCTAGAATTTTCTATGTCCCATATGGGACATAGAACATTCTATCACCCAGGCGACGAATTATTTTCTAACCTGAGGTCGAAAGTGTGTGTTGGCTGTAAAGACAGCGCTTCCTAAATGTTAACATTTTATATTCCATTCCTTAAAAACGGAATAAATATGAAAGCGGTAAGCTCAGTTGAATACTTGTTTTTTTTTCTTTTTAGTGAAAACTACTAACTATCAATACAGTTATCGCATGCCTAATTATAGGTTTTGTTATGAAATACAATATGTTTGTACCAGAAAATTTAAACATACAAATGCATAAAAAAGCCGAATAAGATATTCATAGATTGGAACCATTACAACCCGTGTCTGTTCATGCCCACCTTATAGTTCTATTAAATTCGAAGCATATTGTATTAAAATATAGAAGTAAGTTAGTAGATTTTTATTAACGTGACATGTGCTTCAAAAGAGAGTACAGTCTTCATGTGAAAGCATAAATACAAACGAACCCGGCCAATTTGGCTTGTATGTCACGGTATCAAAACCAAAAAAATATTAATTATATAAACATCGACACAACTTTTTTAACAGCATACAATCACTACTACCATTACTTAGCTCAGAAAGTGAGATACATTCACAAAGTCCAAAGTATTCTCCTCCCCTAGAGCTTTGCGAACGCCCCTGTTTCCCTACAGAAGAATGGCTACAGTAGTCCAGCGAATTATATTTTTTTTACACGAGGAACTGTCAATGCAACCTTTACAACACAACTTACAATGGCCACAACAATGAACATCTATTACTCACGTCTGAAAACCAGAACATAAAAGCTCCTTTCTCGAGAAAGTTATGTGGAACCATATTCAAGCGTGAGGTTAAACAAAATCTGCAAAAATTCGAATTTTCAGAAAAACAACCTGGCGCAAGAGTATTTGTGGCAAACAACCAAGAACATGCCAAGTCCCATTTGAACGGAATCTGAACAAGATTTACCTTGCATAACCCAGGTAAAATCGGGAGTTGTTCCCATTAAAATACTGAAATATTATCACGTCACACTGTTCAAAGTTGTTCGAAGAGCATAACACCTTTTCACAAGCTACAATAAAGACACATAACAACGTTGGCCTCTCGTCACAATAGATCATGTCACGCTAATGCTCTAATGTCAGTTATGTACATGTACGTTATTGGTTGAATTTTAGAATACACTCTTTATATCGTATTTTAAGTTTAACCACATATGTTAGTTGTGAATTCATGTTTGATCAGGAGAAAATAATTTCAGATCCTTGTTCAATAGTCAGGAATGTGATTGGTCAGATGGTTATTTGAACGAACGATTAGTCAAATCGATCTCACGCAACGTTTGTGTAGTTCAACTAGTGATGTGAACCGGGCTGGAAAAAAACCTGTTGGGCCGCTCCAGTCGCGAAACGATCTAATGTGATCCGATCTAGGCCATTGTGGTCCGGAATTAGTGCATGGAACGGTTCAAAGCGGTCTGTTTCAAGGATAGTAGATGATAAGGTACAGATTATCGTGTTCCACTCATAGAGTGTAAGTTATTTTTATTTTGCGCGTATATGGTATTGAACAGTGCAATATTTCGGTTTAACTTGGTGGTTAGAAATGAAAATATGATAAAATGTTATGCAATGAGATATGAATCCTGCGAATCTTTAAGTACAGTACGTTGAGAGTGGATTGTAACTAAATCACCTGCGGAGTGGAGTTATCGCCCAAGCTATAACTTTCAAATTTTGTACATATCGACCAAAAACACAAGCAATGTTTCAGCCAATGAACCTCCGGGTTAAACCCGGAGGTCCATTGGCTGAAACTTTGTTTGTGCTGATTATGCTTTGCAACAAATTTGTTAAACCCGGATGTCCATTGGCTGAAACTTTGCTTGTGCTGATTATGCTTTGCAACAAATTTGCAATTATTGGTTGGGTGGAATCTCCACTGTGCGGGTGTTTTAGTGATAATACACTCTCCACGTACTGTATGTATCGAATCGACATCCAAATCTAATCAGGTAGAATATTTCTACTCCAATCGTAGTTAACTATTCTTTATGTTATAAATATTGCACCTTCTTGCAGTAGTGGATGTCGCCAGTCTTCACCCAGTTGTTGTATTCAATGGTTACTCATCAGTAGTGAATATCGCCAGTCTTCACACAGTTGTTGTATTCAATGCTTACTCTTCAGTAGTGAATGTCACCAGTCTTCACTCAGTTGTTGTATTCAATGGTTACTCGTCTGTTTTTGGAAAGTCAGTCCAAAAAAGCCGAACATCCCCGAACGGAATGAAAGTAGATTCAGATTCGGAACCTTTTTGAACTTGTTCTCTATCATCAGGTCTTCTCGTGAGGAGAGCTGATGATAGGGAAACACCTCAGTAGGGGTCATTTGGTAAGATCTTGACAGGTCTTCTCGTGAGGAGAGCTGATGATAGAGAAAGACTTCAATAGGGGTCATTTGGTAAGATCTTGACAGGTCTTCTCGTGAGGAGAGTTGATGACAGAGAAAGACTTCAATAGGGGTCATTTTGTAAGAGCTTGACAGGTCTTCTCGTGAGGAGAGTGGATGACAGAGAAAGACTTCAATAGGGGTCATTTGGTAAGATCTTGACAGGTCTTCTCGTGAGGAGAGTTGATGACAGAGAAAGACTTCAATAGGGGTCATTTGGTAAGATCTTGACAGGTCTTCTCGTGAGGAGAGTTGATGACAGAGAAAGACTTCAATAGGGGTCATTTGGTAAGATCTTGACAGGTCTTCTCGTGAGGAGAGCTGATGATAGAGAAAGGCACCAATAGGGGTCATTGGGTAAGATCTTGAAAGGTCTTCTCGTGAGGAGAGCTGATGATAGAGAAAGACTTCAATAGGGGTCATTTGGTAAGATCTGGACAGGTCTTCTTGTGAGGAGAGCTGATGATAGTGAAACTCTTCAGTAGGGGTCATTTGGTAAGATCTTGGCAGGTCTTCTCGTGAGGAGAGCTGATGATAGAGAAAGTCTTCGATAGGGGTCATTGGGTAAGATCTTGACAGGTCTTCTCGTGAGGAGAGCTGATGGTAGAGAAACCCTTCAGTAGGGGTCATTTGGTAAGATCGTGACAGGTCTTCTCGTGTGGAGAGCTAATAATAGGGAAAGACTCCGATAGGGGTCATTTGGTAAGATCTTGACAGGTCTTCTCGTGAGGAGAGCTGATGATAGAGAAAGACTCCAATTGGGGTCATTTGGTAAAATCTTGACAGATTTTCTCGTGAGGAGAGCTGATGATAGAGAAACTCTTCAGTAGGGGTCATTTTGGTAAGATCTTGACAGGTCTTCTCGTGAGGAGAGCCGATGATAGAGAAAGACTTCAATAGGGGTCATTTGGTAAGATCTTGACAGGTCTTCTCGTGAGGAGAGCTGATGATAGAGAAAGACTCCAATTGGGATCATTTGGTAAGATCTTGACAGGTCCTCTCGTGAGGAGAGCTGATGATAGAGAAACTCTTCATTAGGGGTCATGTTGGTAAGATCTTGACAGGTCTTCTCGTGAGGAGAGCTGATGATAGAGAAAGTCTTAAATAGGTGTCATTGGGTAAGAGCTTGACAGGTCTTCTCGTGAGGAGAGCTAATGATGGGGAAAGACTCCAATAGGGGTCATTTGGTAAGATCTTGACATGTCTTCTCGTGAGGAGAGCTGATGAGAGAGAAAGACTCCAAGGGTGGTCATTTGGTAAGATCTTGACAGGTCTTCTCGTGAGGAGAGCTAATGACAGAGAAAGAATTCAATAGGGGTCATTTGGTAAGATCTTGACAGGTCTTCTCGTGAGGAGAGTTGATGATAGAGAAAGACTTCAATAGGGGTCATTTGGTAAGATCTTGACAGGTCTTCTCGTGAGGAGAGCTGATGATAGAGAAAGACTTCAGTAGGGGTAATTTGGTAAGATCTGGAAGGTCTTTTCGCGAGGAGAGCTGATGATAGAGAACGCCTTCAATAGGGGTCATTTGGTAAGATCTTGACAGGTCTTCTCGTGATGAGAGCTGATGATAGAGAAAGACTTCAGTAGGGGTCATTGGATAAGATCTTGACAGGTCTTCTCGTGAGGAGAGCTGATGATAGAGAAAGACTTCAATATGGGTAATTTGGTAAGATCTTGACAGGTCTTCCCGTGAGAAGAGCTGATGATAGAGAAATACTTCAATATGGGTCATTTGGTAAGATATTCACAGGTCTTCTCCTGAGGAGAGCTGATGATAGAGAAAGACTTCAATAGGGGTCATTTGGTAAGATCTTATGAACATCTCCACGATTCGAAAATATTCGGATAAGAGCGCCTGTAATCGGATTGAATAAGATCATTGGGATGAATCCGAATCGAATCTAATTTCGAAGTTTCATCGTTCGCTACAATGGGCAAACATAGCACGCGTAATACTAGAGATCTTCCAGATAATTGTTCATCCACAAACATAAAATGTGATATTTCTAGTATGAACCACGGAATAACGAACATGTAAATTGTGACAACCCGGTGTTCTGCACGGACTGAGGATTTAGAAAAACATAATACCTGATAGCATTTCTGATCGATCCTGTTCAGTACCGTTGACAGATATAGGAATATAACAAGGTACACGGTTCCCATCATAAAAATGAAACCTTTTCTATTTATCTTAAATTTGATCCATACTGAGTATTGTTGGAAATACGAGACAATAATTCTTACAGTGATGTATCACTTGACCATCGAGCACGCAATTGACAATATTTTACTAAGCACTGATTGTAGGCCGTTTAAATAATTACATAGTTATAAAACATCAGTCCCTTGGTACACAACATGACCACTGGTAATTTAGCAGCTGTGTCGCGATGATGACCGATTGAGGTGGTACCTGATCTGTTCCGACTGTGATGGCGCAAGTCCAGACTGACCAATAATTCAAAAACAGTATTATGGCTTCATGGAAGGCATGCCTCGGCGATTTAGTTGGACAATTAGTCAGTCGGGACTATAGATATTTATTAGTGAAAGATAAAATACACCAGTGCAGTACCGTTGCAGTGGAATGGCAATGTTTCCGTGGTCGCAATAATATTAGATTCCATACATTAATTATATGAATACGCATCAACAATTTAATTAATGATGCACCGGGTACAACCCGGAGCTTCATTAAGTAAAATATTCCTGATAATTTGTATTACTATATAAACATATGCGTGGACCTCACTGGCTACACGTGGATTTTGACCAGTCGCCAGAGATTGTACAGCAGTTGTCGTGGCGTAACTTTTTAGTTAATTAATTAGTTACGTACCATTTTTCCAATGTGGTCAAGTCCGAATCACGTTATTACAGACCTCAGTTTGTATGACAGACTACGTGTGTGTATGACAGACTTTGTGTGTGTGACTGTCTATGTGTGCGTATGACATACTATGTGTGTGTATGACAGACTATGTGTGTATATGACAGACTATGTGTGTGTATGACAGACTATGTGTGTGTATGACATAATGTGTGTGTGTGTGTGGCAGACTATGTATGTGTGTGACAAACTATGTGTGTGTAAGACAGACTACGTGTGTGTATGACAGACTTTGTGTGTGTATTACAGACTATGTGTGTGCATTATAGTCTATGTGTGTGTATGACAGAATATGTGTGTATGACGGACTATGTGTGTGCATGACAGATTATGTGTTTTTATG
Source organism: Pictodentalium vernedei (assembly GCA_031216915.1). NCBI lineage: Eukaryota > Metazoa > Mollusca > Scaphopoda > Dentaliida > Dentaliidae > Pictodentalium > Pictodentalium vernedei. The sequence continues at coordinate 521,311,756 of CM062293.1, forward strand.
GCACGTTACGTGTGTGTATGACAGACTATGTGTGTGTATGGCAGGCAGACTATGTGTGTGCATTACAGACTTTGTGTGTGTATGATGGACTATGTGTGTGTATGGTAGATTATGTGTTTGTATGGCAGACTATGTGTGTGTATGGCAGACTACTGTGTGCATTACAGGCTATGTGTGTATATGACAGACTATGTGTGTGTATGACGGACTATGTGTGTGTATGAGAGATTATGTGTTTTTATGGCACACTACATGTGTGTATGACAGACTATGTGTGTATGGCAGACTATGTGTGTGCATTACAGACTATGTGTGTGCATGACGGACTATGTGTGTGTATGGCAGACTATGTGTGTGACTAGTCCAACTATCAAATCAAACCTTTTAGAAAGTAGCAAAATAAAATCGATTTATTGAACATTAGCCCTACTTAAAATGCCCCAAGTGAAAAACAAATATTTCGGAGCCGGGGTTTGGGTCGGCTACAGACCAAAACTCCTCAGTTACGCCCCTTTCATAAGTGGTTGATAAAGTCGTAGCTCTTAACTTTTTACGTATTCGATCTATCGTTTGTCTTCTCTAATATTTTCGGAATGCAAACAGTTGTTTTCTGTATTTTGCAGGCAAAAGTTGTGAGCTGGCTGCCTGGAGCAATTTTCGCATCATCATCATTAATCGTTGCGTGGATGATGACATTCCTTCCGGAAACCAAAGGGAGAGAACTTCCACAAACCATTGAAGATATGAAACTTTGGAAGAAGACTGAGAGGACGGGAGACCTATAGTCTTCATATGGAATTTTTATTTATTAATTATCAAATATCGATCATTGTTCACGATCTTTGACTTGTTTTTTTTCTGTCCCTCCTATTTTGCAGATTATTGGGCATAGCCCAGTTTTGTCCCTCTTTGAGAACATAAATGTTCAGTTTGTTTCTTGTTGAGACTAAATGCATGTAGTTAGAGGGTAATAAGCACACACAGTGATGGAATATTTCACCCGAGGATGACCCGGGTTTTAATGAGAGAGTGCAATAGAAGCACTAAAAAACATTCAGTTCTTCGACTGCAGAGTTTGAACAAACCCAGGAAGCAAAGAGTTCAGATAGCTTGCATTTGATCTCACAGACTAACGATTTGATATAATATTGTTGAATCGAGTATATGAATATCGATCTGAGACGAGATTTACCGAGCCTTATATCAATTTTAGTGAACGAAGTTGAGAAACTTCATTACAAAATCGTCTCAAATTTGAGATTTCTTTTATTTCATGGGGTGAATCATCACATAATGATTTGAAAACAGGAAGGATCAAGTCAATTCTACTTCAGACACCAACATGGTTACAATGTCAAATTGACTTCTGACGCTAAGTGCTAGTGCAAACTTTCTAGTCGGGAAATTTTCATCTCGAATAGTCTAAGATATCGATTCCCTCGTGCTGATAATCAAATACTTTCTTAACCCTATACCGAACATGAAAAGCAGACGACACCTGCAAAGAAAATGATTGAATAACTATTTTGTTCCATTTTTGCGTCAAAAACTTAGCTTATGACCCCACATTGGAACAAGCTCGTCGCAGAAAATAAAACAACAATGATAACTGACTAGCAATTGTTTTGCATAGTGCTGGCCGGTTCTGGCAGTTAGACTGAAGAAAAGGTTAAGGGACAAGACTGGAGGGACGTCTGTGACCGATGTATTTATCCACAAACACATTTTCTGATTTTTTTTTTTACTATAACCCCCATTGGCAAATAATACAGCTACATGATCAAGGCATGCTTCGAAGAAGGTATATCTTGATTAGGTAAAGGAAATATTTCTTCCGCCAGGACCTGAGTCATGACAGTCATGATAAATGTTACCCCCCCCCCCCCTCCCCCATTGTTCACCTACGCCCTCGTCCTCCCCCTGTTCGCGTTGAGTAAATGCGCGGTGGGTGGTATTCATGTTATGAGCTATTTCATGCATTATGTAATGAAATGGATTTTGATTTCATTTGTCGAAAGATATAAAACATTATCGTGGAAGATCGTCTTCGATCACGGCGTCAGTTGTAACCACATTTTGGGCAGATTTTAAATATCAGCTGTGGGTCGCTGTAAATTATGATACTATGAGTAGCATGTCTCGCACGTTTCGAGCATAGGTTGGATGATCTCATGGATGATCTCAGGTGAATGTCATAGTCACGTAACCCAGTGGCGCCATGTTGTGTTGTCACGATAACCAGCGTGAGCGGCCATGTGGTGACGTCATCCCCATTCTGATACGTGGTGTTAGTGTGCATGCGCAGCGTGCGTTGTTAGGGTGATACGTGTTTCCATCGTCCATTTTGTATACTGAAGGTCGGCATCTTAGTTTATATGGTACTACGTGGTTGCTATGTTACGCAAAGGCCTACAACAAGACAGGAGTATGTTCGGAGGGTGTGTTCGATTGAATAGGGTTAAATCTAATTACAACAAACAACCCGACAAGTTGTACTCTTTCGAAGTCTTTCAGAATTCTCTGCTTCTATCTATCTATGCAATAGTTTTCGTCTACCGAACCATGTTCCTTTGTCCTGGAGTATACTCCAGTAGTGTAGAAGAACCTATCAAATGGAAAAGCTTTGCTTATTATTATTATATTTAGCTGTTTTGGTCTGTTATTGTTAGTTCTGACCCTATTCCGAGTACTCTTGTTGTTTCCATATCAGTTCACACTTGCACAAATGTACTACTGCTGCTACTTTTCCATCAACAATTCAGCAACTACGTTGTTCTAACACCCAATATTTTGCGATTTCAGGGAAGATTGACATCTTGGCAGGGTGAATAGGGAAAATACATTAGAAGAAATCTTAGAAAATATAGGAATATCTTGGAAAATCTGTTTTAAAGAGAGTTGGAGAATTCGTCGCATTTTTTCACGGGATGACAGTGTAGATACCGCAAACCCAAGATGAAAAATACCATGTTTATGATACAACCAAACCATTATTTTTTAACTCGTCTTTTTAAGTGTTCCTTCGATCTATTCTACCGATTTTGCCCAGATTTCTCGCATGTGAAATTACAAATCGCGAGGCAAATAATCGAAACGAGTAATTTGTTTTCGGTTTTTTTAAGTGTTCCAGCGACGAATTTCATCGATTCGGCAAGGATCTCTCATACGTGATTGATTCCCAAGCGTCAAAATTGCAAAAAACGTGTAATTTTCCGTTGGTGTTTTAAAGTGTTTTTACTGCTCACGTGGTCGATTCGGTAGAAATAGATTTCCCCTCCCCTCCAATTCGATCGATCGCGGCTCTGTCAGTCTGTGACGGAAAGATGATTGTGAGTGGAATGTGGCAAACTTTCGGTGAGAGTTTCGTGAACATACTGAGATAGAGATGTGGCTACCACCATGGCACTTCCGGAGAGGGGAACATATCAAACTTTCGGTAAAAGATTCGTTAACGTACTGCAGCAGACCAAAGATCCGGCTACTATTACAATCACATTTATCGAGAGTGGAACATGACAAACTTTCAGGCAAGAGATTCGTTAATGTACTGTGACAGAGTCAAGATCTTACTACTATTACTGGCACATTTATCGAGAGTGAAGCATGACAAACCTTCAGACAAGATATTCGAGAATGTACAGTTAAACCTAGAAGCCCTGTCACGAAATGCACGCTTATCTAGGCTTAATTGGAATTGCGCGCAATTGCCATATCAAATGGCATCCAAAGCATGGTAGGTTCTCCTGGTTACTCATAGCAAACACAGGCAATGTTTACCCGGAGGTCCATTGGCTGAAACATTGCTTGTGCACAGGCGATATGTATATAAGTTGATAGCCTTACTATGGTCATAACGCGTATATTAACGCGCAGATCTACGTGCTGTTTGTGCGCATTTCAGGACAGGACTTCTAGTTTTTACTGTACTGTGGCAGAGTGGAGATCCGACTCTATTATTATCACATTTGACGAGAGTGGAACATGACAAAGGTTCGACAAGAGATTCGTGACATACGGAGACAAAGGTCTGACTGCTACAACTTCGACATTTTGGGAGAGTGGAACATGACAAACTTTCGGGCAAGATATCCGTGAACGTACTGTGACAGAGATCTTACTACTATCACTGCCGCATTTAAGGAAAGTGGAACATGGCAAACTTTCGGTGAGAGATTCGTGAACATACTGAAACAGAGATCTGACTACTACCACATTTCGAGAGATTAAAATATTACAAACGTTTAGGTAAGAGATTTGTGAATATTCTGGGTCAGAGATCTGACCACAACATCATTTTGTGAAAATGGAACATGACAAACATCGACAAGAGATTCGTATACGTAATGTGACAGAGATCACTTCTACCACATTTCGGGAAAGAGGAACATGACAATCTGTCGACAAGAGGTCCGTGAACGTACTGCGACAGAGATCTGACTACTATTACTGCGACATTTTGGGAAAGTGGAACATGACAAACTTTCGGGCAAGAGATTCGTGAATGTACTGTGAGAGGAGAGAAATCTGATTACTACCATATTTCAGTAGAGTGGTACATAACAAACCTTCGGCAAGTGCATAGTGAACATACCGAGACAGAGATCTGACTACTATTTCTATCACATTTTAGAAGATGGAAACATGATAAAAGATTCCTGTGCATATTGAGACAGCGATCTGACTACTATCACATTTCGGGAGAGTGGAACATGACAAACCTGCAGGCAAGGAATTTGTGAATATAGTGTGAGGGAAATCTGACTAATACCATATTTCAGGAGAGTGGAACATGACAATTTCGGCACGAGATTCGTTAACGTACTGTGACGGAGATCTGACTACTAGGATTACATTTTGGGAAAGTGGAACATGACACACGCTCTGTAAGAGAATCGTAAGCACATTGAGACAGAGATCCGATTACTACCAAATTCCTGGAGAGTGGAACATGACAAACTGTCAGGCCAGAGATTTATGAATGTACGGCGACAGAGACCCGACTACTGCCCAATTTCCAGAGTGTGGACTTTTAGGCAAGAGATTTGTAAATATACTGTGACAGTGAACTGACTACTACTAAATTATGGGAGAGTGAAACATTACGAACTTTCAAGCAAGAGATTTGTGAATGTACTGTGACAGAGATCCGACTGCTAGCACATTTTAGGAGAGTGGAACATGGCTAACACCAGGCAAGAGATTCCTGAACGTACTGTGACAGAGATCTGACTACTACATTTTGGGAAAGTGGACCATGACGAACGTTCGGTAAGAGATTTGCGAGCATATTAAAACAAAGACCCGACTACTGCCACGTTTTGAAAGTGTGGAACATGGCAAACTTTATTGCAAGAGATTTGTGAATGTACTGGGACAGAGACTCCACGACTCCCATATTTCGAGAGATTGGAACATGAAAAATTTTCGGGCAAGAGACGCGTGAATATACTGTGACAGAGATCTGACTAACATTACTACCATATTTCAGGAGAGTGGAACATAAATGTTCGGACAAGAGATTCGCGAATGTACTGTGAGAGAGTAGAGATCTGACTACAACCCGATTTCAGGAGAGTTGAACATGACAAGCTTTCAGGCAAGAGATTTCTAAATGTATTGCGACAGAGATCCGACTACTTCCACATTTCAGGGGAGCAGAACATAACGAACGTTCGGGCAAGAGATCCGTGAATATACAGTGACACACTTTCAGTGAGGGATTTGCGATGGTACTGTGACAGAGATCTGACACCGATTACTACCATATTTCAGGAGAATGAAACATTGAGAAACATTCGGGCAAGAGATTCGTGAATGTACTGCGCCGGAGTAGAGAGCTGCCTACTATTACTTCCCCATTTAAGGAGACTGGAACATGCCAAACTTTCGTGCAAGAGATTCGTGAATGTTCCGTGACAGAGTAGAGATCTGACTGATATTCCATTTTGGAACGTGACAAAGTTTCGTAAAGAGATTCGTAAACATACTGAGTTTGAGATTCCGACTACATGTACTTCCAACTTACGTGGAGTGAAACATGACAAACTGTCGACAAGAGCACCGTGAACATACAAAGATCCAACTACCATTACAGAAAACTTAACAAACACACGCGAGCATTTTTGTGTCGATGTAAAAAACTACCGTGCTTTTGTTTATGGACCCATCGTTATTCACTTGAAACACCTACAAATGTTGATACCGAAGATGAAATAATGAATAGAAAGTTCTTGAAGGTGTACAACTTTTTACACAAATGTGAATGTTTTAAAATCAAATTGAGCTTATTTTAAATAATGATGGAACGTGACAGAAGCGCCCTAAAAGGTCGTTACCAACTTTTAATTCGATCTCTCTACCATAACGAACGGTCTCGGACATATGTGGTGTACGATCCTGGTTCGCTAGACGGAGCCACTCAGCCAAACCATTCGTAAACGCCCACGAGACACAAAGCGCGCAACTCCCAAAATCGATAGCCATTTAATCGAGAATATTCACACCTGCCCCCGCACATGGAAAAACTAATCAATCAATCAATATGAGCGAAACATACAGTTAAAACTGGAAGTCCTGTCATGAAATGCGCACAAATAGCACGTCGATCTGTGCGTTAATCTACGCGTTATGACCATAGTAAGGCTATCAAATTCTGTACATATGGCTTGTGCACAAGCAATGTTTCAGCCAATGGACCACCGGGTAACCTGGAGATCCATTGGCAGAAACATTGCACGTGTTTGCTATGAGTAACCAGGAGAACCTGCCGTGCTTTGGGTTTCTTTCGATACGGCAACAATTGCGTGCAATTACTACGTGAAATTAAACCTAGATAAGCGCACAGTTCGTGACAGGACTTCAAGTACACCCAGTAGTTATTCAATATAATGGTTGATGAAAATAAATAATTCCTTTTTTAATCATATTTTTTTCTACAAGTATAATATAGAGTAAATCAATGTTTTCTTATCCTTTAATGATTACTTATCCTTTAATGAAAAAATCCCGAGAAATGAATAGTTTGAAATGTTTTTCCATTATTATTATTTTTTAAGATTTTCTGAAAAAAATGTAGGTATTAGGAGGGTAGTTAAGTAATGCATCAAATGAATGGTTTCAGCGCACAGAGTTCGAATATGAGGTGATCGTCCCTCCCCGAGGGGTGGGGCCGATGGGCAAGAGTATGGGGATGGGGACAATGTCATCAAGAACTTAAGCTTCTGAGGCAGATATATGAAGTGATCACACCTTCCCGAGGGGGTGAGTTCAAGGGTGTCAAAATGTCTAAAGTGTTTGAAACATGGTAATGTAATGCATCAAAAGAAAGGTCTTCATGCAGCGTAGAGTTAACAAAAAACTGGCGACCGACCCTCCACGAGGCGATTGGGCACGAGCGTCAAACAACGTCTTACGTTTTCGAAATGTACACATTTAATACATCAAATGAAGGGTCTCGATGCGGAGAGTTCGATAATGAGGTGATCAGCCCTCCTCCGGGTGTGTGGGTTGGGGGAAGGGCGTCAAAAAGTAAGTGTTCAAAAGATAGCTATGCCACGCGTCAAATGAAAGGTCTCGACGCGTTGGAAAGTGAGGTGATGGACCCTCCCAGAGGGGGAGGGGATCTGGGGGTGCTAGAAAATAGTAAGCTTTCTTTTGTGAAGAGGTTAGTGATTTAGGTTCGCTAAATTTTCATCTGACTTTATACTATTTCTTCAGTTTTTATGTGATTACATCACGAGCCATTAAACTAATTTAGATCTCCCAAAATGTGGAAGTTGTAGTAGTCAAAACTCGGTGACATTACCATCACGAATCTCTCGTGGACAGTTTCGCATGTTTCACTCTCCCAGAATATTGAAGTAGTCAGGTCTCTGTCGCAGTACGTTCATGAATCTCTTGTCGAAAATTTGTCATATTTCACTTTTTAAAAACGCAGTAGTAGTAGTCTGATGTCTGTCTCAGTACGTTCCCAAATCTCTTGTCGAAAGTTTGGCATGTTCCACTCTCCTGGAAACTGACAGAAATAGTCGTCAGAGACCTGCACTGTCACAGCACGTTGACGGATGTCTTACCCAAAAGTTTGTTACGTTTCAGTCTCCTGAAATGTAGTAGTAGTAGTAGTCAGAGCTCTGTCACTGCGCCATCACGAATCTCTTGTTGTATGTGTGTCAGGTCCCACTCTCTTGAAATGTGGTAGTAATAGTAGGCAGGTCTCTGTCGCAGTATGTTCACAAAGCTCTTGTCCGAAAGTCTGTCATGTTCTACTCTCCTGAAATGTGGTTGTAGTCGGATCTCTGTCTCAATATGCTCACGCATCTCTTACCGAAAGCTTTTCATGGCCCACTTTCCCAAAATGTAGTAGTGTAGTCAGACCTGTCACAGTATGTTGACGAATCTCTTGCCGAAAGTTTGTTATGCTCCACACTCCTGAAATGTGGAAGAAGTCAGGTCTCTTTTGCAGTATGTTCATAATGCCCTTGCCTAAAGGCTGTACTGTGTCATTCTCCCAACATGTAACAGTAATAAGATCCCTGTCACAGTATATTCATAGATCTTTAGTCTGAAAGGTTGTCTTTTTCCACTCTCCCGAAATGTAGTTGCTATCAGATCTCTGTCACAGTACGTTCACGAATCTGTCTTGTATGAAAGTTTGTTATGTTCCGCTCTTCTGAAATGTGGTAGAAATAGTAGTCAGAGCTCTTTCACAGTACTTTCACGAATATCTTGTCTGAAAGTTTGTCATGTTCCACGCTCCCAAAATGTGGAAGTAGTAGCAGTCAAATCTCTGCCTTAGTATGTCACGAATCTCTTGCCGAAAGTTTGTCATGTTTCACTCCTTAGAAATGTGCCAGTAATAGTAGTCAGATCTCTACTCTGCCAGAGCACATTCTCGAATATCTTGCCTGAAAGTTTGTCATGTTCCACTCTCGATAAATGTGATTGTTATAGTTGTCGGATCTCTGGTCTGTTGCAGTTCATTCAGGAATCTCTTACCGAATGTTTGCTATGCTCCACTCTCTCGAGATGTCATGGTTGTGTCATCTCTCTCTCAGTATGTTCAAGAAACTCTTGCCGAAATTTTACCATGTCCCACTTGCGATCATCTCTCCGTTACAGACATACAGTACCGTGATCGATCGTGTTGATGGGGAGCAAAGGAGAGGGGAGAGATCTCTACCGAAAAAATACTGAAAAACACTGACGAAAAAATACATGTTTTTGCAATTTGGACGATTTTAAATCTTTCACATACTAGAGATCACCGCCGAATCGGCGAAATCTGTCGCTGGAACACTTGAGAATGGCGACAAAAAATACACGATTTGATATTTTGTCTCGCTCTTTGTAACTTCACATCCGAAAGATCTCGGGGAAATCGATGAAATCGATCGAGAGAACACTTAAAAAACAGAGTTAAAAAATACATGGTTTGGTTTTGTCATCAACTTAGGATTTGTCATCTCGGGTTTGCGGCATCTTCATTGTCATCACTGTCATCACATGAAAAATGCGATGAATTCTCCGACTGCACCAGAACTGGACGATCCAGATGTGATCTAAGATTTTCTAAGAATTTCTTAGATTTTCTTAGATTTTCTGAGATTTTTATATCGCTCAATCTCCGAAATTCGATCGATGAGATGGGGGATTCGATTTTCCTGACTCGAAAAAGTCGCGTGTCGTCTCGTGGCATACCAGACAGATCTCAAAAATATGCCAGTATCCGACTAAGTCGAGATATCGAGAAAATAACCTCGAAAATTGGGAGATATTACCTAGGAAGTTCTAAATTAGAAAAAAAAACTCAATTAGAGGACTCTTTTGAACTCAACCCGTGCGATGTGCCTGGCTGGTAGTACAGCATGTACTGTCTGCTTCCCTTCTAGCTTATCAGCCCTTATTCATCTACACGGTGCTTTAATTGAGCATATTGGTAGTGTGGGTGGATGGCTAGGTCGTGTGATGGCGTGGGTTTTGCCTTGGTTTCTAGTGTCGTAATGTAGTATGGGCGATCTAAAAGACTTGTAACACTTGATCTATTAATTCACCTTTGTCTGTATCTTCCTACACAACACAGCGTTACTCCCTTGTGTAACACGAGGGTGTGTATAGTTTCTACGAATAAGTCTGAAAGCCAATCGAGCGGTGACTTGAACAAGCATTGTGTGAAACTCCTTGATCCAATAGCTATCAAGTAGTTGTTCGAAAGATGGACCCCACATACGACGCATGTCCCCATATTGAAAAAAAAACTGGATTCTGTGACGTGTTTCAAAGAAAGGGATTCCGTGGTAGGGATTTACAAACAAAACTCTCTTAGCCTCTACTTCAACAGCCGCTTGTCTTTAAACGAATTGATACCCTTCTCACTTTTTCCTAGTAGTCCTACACTTGGCTTCTATCATTACTTCAACTGTCTATTATCAGTGATGCCATCAGTCATTGTGTGTCTATACATCGTTATGTCCCTGTGTATAATGGTTACTACGAATAAGTATGAAAGTCGATCGAGCAGTCACCGGAACAGCCATTTCTTGTACGACTCGAATTTTGTCGAGCAAGTAAGTTATTGAGTAACAGTTCATGATGGTACCCCCACATGTAGCGCAGATTCTCATCTTCATATTTGATGACATAGTGAACTACCTTTTGAAGAATAGTTATCGGTAGATATCCGATGATGTTTTCTTTATCATGAAGCTTTCGCGTGGGAACCCCGGGAAGTGAGGCAGTGCTTCTTTCCTGTGCTAAAAAAGCTATGTTTTACTGGAAAGTAGGACTCTGTCACCAATGCCCTTGGGCGTAAATCCCCTAAAATAGATAAACAAGCATTAACGATTGGCTGGAATTGACTTTATACCATACTGCTTCGATCAGGCTTAACAATTATGCAGAAATGGGTAACCTTAAATAGATAAAAAAATAAATAAATAAATGCATGGCATAATATTCGTCAAGTATAAACAAAAATAAATAAAATAATTTTAGGCGCAACGTCCGAGCACGCCTATCCAATTGTCTGGATTACCTGTCCCATCTACAAAAAGTATATTTACACCTGCAGCCGAAGTAATACCACCCTGTCCTTCTCAGGTCTAGCAAAAGCTACAAAATCCGACAAAAATATTGAAATGTATTTTCTATACATGTACTCAATCGGTGAGGCTGGGCGTATTGAGGAAAACTGGAACTACCTAACTGCTGCATCCTTTGAATAACTGGAGAACTGCTCTGTATGTATATATGTTATGCTATAAAATTAAATTATGTTGTAATCTTATATAATGTACTATTTTTGTAAGGATGTCAATAAAAAAAATAATACTAATGTTCGTCAAAGTGAGCCATGCTATGCATGGCTCACATTGACGAACACTATGCACTTCAATTATAACAATGCATATTTATTTGTTGTTTATTTACTTAACGCCAATGCTAGGACGTTACAACGGATATGACTTCTTGTATCACGTAACACCACTGCTTCTATCATTACTGTTCACCTGTGGTACTACTTCATGCCTACCAGCTATCTCGGAACCTTCCTTGACATCTTCCCTCGACCAAATCTCGGTGGGCTCCATGCATCTAAGCCTTTATCTGTCTTTACAGTTATTTGACGTTGTACTTGATAGGGTACCTCTCACTTAAGAGACGGTCTGTTGATTGCACCTTAGCAAGTAACAGGTTAAAGGGCCATATAGAACGGTAATTAATCATGTATGGGAACGAACCCTATCAATTTTGAAGTTGGTAGTTGTAAAGTACAAATTAATGAGACAGTTTGTGTAACTGGAATTTGATCGAAATCACTTTCGTTTTTGGAGCGAAAATATACATCTGATATTGCAATTTGTAGCTGCAAGGTCAAAGGTTACGGAATGCAAGTTTGATGTCCTCATGAGAGAAAAGAAGATTTTCGGTGACCTTACAACTTTGTAAAATATGTTACTTTCTCAAATATTTTCAGAGGATGAATTAATACACATTATGCATAACTTATTCCTTGCTTTATCAGAGACCACAACGACCTCCCTTAGATTCGGATTGATGTTTCTGCTACGCCACCCAGACATTCAGGCCAGACTATCTGATGACTTGCAGAAAGTCGTTCTTCTCAACCGACAACCAGATTTATCTGACAAACCTAACCTCATATTCGTAGAGGCAACTGTGTTTGAGATATTTCGACGAAGTCACCTAGCTCCCTTTGGTGGTCCTCATGCAGTAAAAAATGATATAGAATACAAAGGATACAGAATGCCCACTGCTGCAATGGTAATGCCGCATTTGGAACCAGCTTTAATGGACGATGCTTTATGGGACGACCCAGAAACATTTAACCCGTCTCGATTTTTAGATGGAAACATGTCAATAACAAGAACGGAAAATCTGATTCCTTTCTCCGTTGGTGAGAACAACGGCATTTTATCACAAATTCCCGCCCTTTACGGAAATATCGTTCTGAACGCGTCTAATAAAGGTGTGACGTCAGAGGGCAACGTGACGTTGCAACATGGGTTGGTTTCAAAACTCGAAATGGTTTACTCTTCTCCAAGATTTCATTAACTGTATATCCATAACGACCAGCAGACGACATTTGTTTATGACCATCTCGTTAGAATGAGCTCCAGGAGTTCATTCCAATGGGTTCATAACTATGTTTTCAAGGTAAAAATTGAAAAAGTATGAAAATTTTTGTGAATAGCTGTTATCAGTTACTTTAGGTATAAAGGGTAACACATTATATTTGACAAGAAAAGATCTCAAATTAATTAATCATGATTTGATATGAATATTCTAAACCTCGTTCATTAAAATCGATTGGAGCCTCGATAAAACCTTTGATCGAATCGATTTTCCATAACTCGGTTCATAATCAAATCCGATTCATTAGAGATTCTCAACACTTTTCATTTATAGTCCTTAAATATCGCGGCAGTTTTCTAATCAATTTTAGTAGTACATTTGAAACCAGAGGTCGTGCCACTGTATTGTACACAATTTTGAAGTAATAGCGCGCCGAATAAGTGCACTTTTTGTCCTGATCAAATTAACTCCAACTGACCTATTCGCGTAACTCATTCCCGTGGAAAACAGCGTGCCCAACAATTCTGTACTAGTAAAAAGAGGTCATTAACACTAATCAAGAGTGGGATTCTTGTATATGTACTGATGTAAATAGATAATACAATTCGACTGCACATACAAAATACAGAGAGTGGGTTACTACATAATTGCAGCGCCATATATTCTCCACCCGAAAAGTATTTATAATTGTTCTTAACAGCACAAGAAACATTTGAAAGTTTTCATCACATGGACCACCGGGCGTCACCCGGTGGTTCATGTGATGAAAGTCTGCAAGTGCTTACACTCTTGTGTATTTTAGACTACTTCATTCTTCTGTTCCATTGAGAGAATTAAACAAATGAGCATTTTCTGCACTAGTTGTGACAGGATTCTTAGTTTCAACTGTAAACGCCTAGAAATAGTAAGACAGTAACCAACAATCCTTGGAGGTTTTCCCCTATTTCACTTACGTTTCACTTTTGAAAGACCTGAAAAACACCAATACGCTCGCTGATTCCAGTCATCCGACCTCCCTGAGTTATGTGTTCTATGGTTATACCACGACTAACTGAAAAACACCAATACGCTCGTTGATTCCAGTCCTCCGATCTCCCTGAGTTATGTGTTCTATGGTTATACCACGACTAACTGAAAAAAAACACCAATACGCTATTTGATTCCAGTCCTCCGATCCCTGAGTTATGTGTTCGATGGTTATACCACGACTAAACTTCAATTAAGTGAATGAAGCTTACAGTTTTAAAGAAAGATATCACCCTGATGGTCACTTTCTTGTGTAACACTGAGGTTTTCTGCTGAAGCCATGACATTGTTTTCTATCCCTCGTGGTACGCATGCGCGGCAAAATCACTCTACATCATTCCGTGAAGACATTAATAAAAAATTATATTAAAAAACTAAACAATGATCATTTTTTTAATGGTAGTAGCTAGGTTTTAATGAATTCACTATTTTTGTTAGGACTGGGAACGGAAATTAAATTACCCAGAGAACCGGGTAATTTCCCGGTGATATTAAGTGAATTTCCGAGAGTAACAAGATGCATTCATTTTAATAAAAATGAAAATATTTCAGTGGCAATCTGCTATCTCGAAACGGAAAGGTTCTTGCTTAAGAGTAGAATGAAACCCTAAACCCCTTTTATACTTACATTTTTTTCAGCATAGCAAGTATTAAACACCTCTACCTCCTGAAACAACACCCCCTTCATCATAAAATTAAAACTACTCAGTTTTTATTTTATGCAAGTGGATGCTCCGATTGGTTAGGCAAATGGTTAATGTATGGACACGAAATGAGGTAACGTATCATTTTCCAATTGCAGGTCCAAGAAAATGTCTTGGAGAGGCTCTTGCTAAAATGGAGATGTATCTTTTCTGTCGGCAATGTTGCAGAGATTCAAGTTCCTTCCCCCAGAAGGTGAAGGTCCACCAAATTTAGACGTTGTCTATGGTAGTGTGTGTTCGCCGAGGCCTTTTAAGTTAAGGGCCGTTAAAGAAATGATATAGAGCGTGCGAAGAATATAATTCCAAAAAGAGTTCAAATAACGTGTAAATACTACTTAGTATACATGTAAAGACCACCATTCTCTTTATGGAGCCTGTACGATCTTATACGTGCACAACATTGTTTTACTGTCCAGTCATTTTCTACACTGTAGAAAGTTATTATTATAAATATTATCAAATATAGGGTCCAGTACACCACTCAAGCATTATATTTAAAAAAGTGGAATATTCCAGAATGGAATCGAAGTAGTATTTTCGGAAGAGGAATCTCATTGATGGGTTTAATATATTCCCTATTTTTGTTAGGCCATGGAACGAGATGCAATTACCCTCTGAACCGGGAAACACGAAATGTCCCAGATAAAATCAAGTAAATTTACGAGAATAACAAGACGCACATATTTTAATGAAAATGAACATATTTCAATGGCAATCAGCCCTTTCTAAGCGGAAAAGATCTTTTCCTATGAGAAGTGTGAAAATCGAAACCCATTTCAATCTCGTCCTTTTTTCAGAATCACACGTATTATCACCACCACCTCCTCAAATATCAATGCCCTCTTCACTGCCGTCGTCAGTCACCTCTTCTGGAAGCAGAGGGGACTGGTCACGGCAGTGAAGAGAGGGTTGATATTAAAGGAGGTAGTGAAAAGTGAAATTAGTGATTCAAAGCGTGTTTGAACTTTGAAGCGGGTGAAAAGTTTGCTGTTGGAGAGGGGGGGGGGGGGAGGGTTGGCTTCCTCCAGAACTGCTTGAGAGTCTCAATGAATTGGTGAAAAAGGTTCGTCAGGAATAAAGACTTTAAAAATTTCAGTCGTGGAATCTTACAAAGTTACAATGGGGGTGTTTTTCAATTCAGTTCAACACACAAAGAGTGCCACTCTTGATTCCCTGTTCCGTTCTGTAGATTTCCCAGGTATAGGGACAGGCTTTCGGAACGGGGAACCCGGTAATTCACGTTCCTGGGATTAAACCCTAATTGGTAGATTCAATAAGCATTTTAATTACATCTGGCTCAGTCTATTCAATTTTTGTAATAATACTATCGAGACATTATCTGTATTTTCTTCATATTCTCCATTTTACAATATAGTGTTATTTCTTTAAGTGTTTTTCAACACATTTACCATTTTGTTTAGATCTGGCTTACTCAGTCTGTTCAAAGTTTGTCACAATTCAATCGAGTCATTATGTATATTCTTCTTCATATTCTCCGTATTACTATAGTGTTATTCTTTTAAATGTTGCATTCAAATAATATACACAAACTTTCTGCATGCTCATTCCTAATTATGAATATGAAGAAGATTAACCGAAAGATAGACATTAATATGATTTCTTAAATGAAGATTTTCGGTCGTTAATTTCTGGAAAAAAGCAATTGTGGTAAAACCGATTTATTAATGCACATCATTAGAAAACCGTTAATTTATTATGATAAAAAATAGATTTATGCCCCAAGTAGTCATCAGTCAAAATTAAAAGATTTAAATAAATTGGTGCATGGCATATCTAAAAAGGTTGGGTATCAAGTATTAGCGATTCATTCTGAAGATAATATAAAAGATATTAAAAGTTATTCTATTAACCCTTTACCTAACATAAAAAGCAGATGATATTTGCAAAAAAATTCTTGAATAACTATTTTTTTTTCATTTTTTTGTCTCAAAATCATAGGTAATGACCTCTCGTTGGAACGAGCTCGTCGAGCTCGTTGAAATGCAGCAGTTCAGTAAATGGAATAAGGGTTATAGATATCGCCTGATGGTGATAGATGCATTTTCGAAGTATGGATAGATCATTCCATTGCAAGACAAGAAAGGAAAGACTTTTACCAAAGTTTTAAATTAACATTCAAAAAGTGTAAAATGCCTAAGTTTCTATGGACTAACAAGGGGAGTGAGTACTATAATAAACATTTTAAAGATCTACTAGAAGACCATAATATACATTTTTATCTAACAATCATATTGATTTCGTCTTGAAAACCACGAGAAACGGTACGTTTCACTTAATGTGTTCCGATTCCGTATTATATAGACGACTCAATTCTGATTCCGTATCATATAGACAACTCGTTTCCAGTAGCACTACGGGATATCATAATAGGCACATGGATACATTCTATGTGCGTTTCAGTGATCAACCGAACATTATGTCCCAAAAATATTTAAAAATAATTTAACCTTTTACCTAACATGAAAAGCAGACGACAGTTGCAAAAAAGATTTTGATTAACTATTTTTTTTTCATTTTTTGTCTCAAAAACATAGGTTATGACCCCTCGTTGGAACGAGCTCGACGGGGTCATAACCTATGTCTTTGAGACAAAAAATGAAAAAATAATGAACATTTATTGGCGATTTTTTTAGACTAGCATTGGCCGGTTTTGGCCGTTACGTTGGGTGAAGGGTTAAGGTTTAATCTGTTTATGTGACAGCATTGTTAGATAAATGAAACGAGCAAAGCCGGCTCGTTGAGATCCCATTCTGGACACCACCTCGAATCGGATACAAATCACAGGACATGCACATTATCATGATAATCTGTATGTATTCTGCAGAATTCGAAGAAAAAAGTAGCGTGGTAGAAAGATGGAAAAGGACAATGAAAAATAACATGAGGAACCAATTTACTGCTAGAAATTCAACACAGTATTTACACATGTTACCAAGTTTAGTAAAGGAGAATAAGAATACAAAACATAATTCTTTCAAATTAGCACCTACTGAAGCACCAAAACAAAAGAATGAAGGTTTAGTATATTTTAATTTATATGGTGATTTAAAGACACAAACAACAAAATCTACATTTAAAATTGGCGATAAGGTGAAGATATCAGCATATAAAAGAAAGCTTTTTGATAAAGGATATACAACCAAACTGGACAGAATAGATTTTTAGGGCTGTCACGATTAATCGATTGTCGATCGGTCACGCCGAAATCGATTAGTATTTTTCGTTATCGATGAATCGCTAAATTTTACCCCGTTTTAGACGTTTAATAATTAAAAAAAATTGGATGAAAAACACTATTGTTGCTAAAGGTAAAAGATCAAGAACGCCGACGTTAAACCTCAAGAAGCCGTTAGAAGCATTTGACTTTCAGGTGCATCACAGCTTTGATGTTCTGAACTTTTAAACCGTCAGTGTAATAATCAAGGCCGGTCGGTAGTTGCGAACTTGCTTTGAATGTACCTAAAAGAGGCTCATCTTCGTTGTTTACTTGAGGTTGGCTAGCTAACTTGAACTTCATTTTTAACGACTTCAAAGAGAGGGAGAGGGGGAGAGGGTCATCCAGGTACGATTATTCGATTATTATCGATTATTTGTGATGATTAATCGATTCCTAACAGCCCTAGAGATTTTCATTGTTGATAAAATCCAACATACAAATCCACTAACATATGTACTAAAAGATCTAAATAATAAAATGATACAAGTTTCATTTTACAAGCAAAAATGATTAAAAGCTGAACAAGATGTATTCCGTATTAATAAACTTTAATTAAAATCATCAAACGAGATAATAAAAAGAAACTAACATTAGCTAAATGGAAAGGATATTCAGATGAGTTCAATAGTTGGATATCTTTGAAAGATGTTGTAAATATGTAACAATAGTAGTTCTTCTTAACTAAATTTATTTATAATACCAAAACATGGTAAGTGCATTAAAAGACTTAAAGAAATGACACTATACACATACAGATAAATGATTCAGAATATATTTTTTACAAGGGTTTAACGACACACTAACAACCAGGGTCATATCGGTGACAGTTTTACGGGTGGAGGAAGTCGGAGTACCCGGAGAGAACCACCGAGCAACGACGAGCAGCTGACTCTGCACCGCGGCACAGGCAGGGTTAGATTGGTTGAAGGCATACGCACCTTCGACGTACAGTACGCCTTAATACACAGCGCCATCGCGCCCCATGTAGGCAATTGGGGTTAAGTGCCTTGCCCAAGGACACAACGCGGGAACGCGAATCAATCGCTGAAATGGTCACCCATCCAACTACTAACCGCGCTCGACGTTGCTTAACTTCGGTGATCTGACGAGAACTGGTCACCGCGACGCTACCGCGCCCCCAAACAGAATATATATGAGTGCAATGAAATTATTCAAAATGAATCAAAGGAAAAGGGTGAGTATTATTGTGGCTTGTGTTGTAAGGAAATGAATCAGAATATATATGAATGCAATGAAATTTATCATAATGAATTAAAGGAAAATGGTAAGTATTACTGTGGCTTCTGTTGTGAGCAAATAATAGAATTTACAACAAGAAGTAGAAAATAATTACACTGTTGTAAAGATAAAGATGAAATATACGATAATCGAACACATATATCTCGAAAGTGTGGTTCTGTTTTATACCATGATTTGGTTCCTTCTTATTCCAATTCTTGTCAACTTATAAGATGGAAATCGGTCCACCAATGGAAATACCAGATAAAGAATATATACAACTCACATTTTGCTAAGGATCACAACCATTTTTAAGTTGCTGCGAGAAAATTGTCGTCAGTATATTCTTCCTTGAGAACTCGACTACTTTGATGCATTTATCATAACACTGTTTTTATATCAATTATATCATTGCTGACTGCCTTTAGAGGCAGCCAACAAAATAATGCAAAAACCCTGTTACGTCATCTGCAGCTGTGTACATGTATATACGGTAGTTATAAACGTAAAGTTAATCTGAGGAAGCAGGGTTAAAAGCAGCTAATTTTTATGGACTCCAATACCAAATTTCTGACATATCGTTTATGCCTGTACTGGCAGCCAACAATAATGCAAAAACACTGTTACGTCATCTGCAACTGTGTACTATAAATTACAGGACGTTCAGGTGGCGGATACGGTATCATATAAGGCGAGGTGAAAACAATATTGGACGAGGCGGTACGCCGAGTCCAATATTGTTTTTGCCGAGCCTCATATGATACCGTATCCGCCACCTGAACGTCATGTAACGTATTTATTATGCCAGTGAAAACAAAATATCAATCAAATTTGAACGCCGGCACATTTTCAAAACTTGTGCAAAACGCTATATAAGTTGTAACAAACGTGCACAGTTGTCTCCCTGTTTGTGTATAATTTCCTTGACAACAAAGACAACAGCGATAGACGCTTTTCTTCGTATTGTCACTTTGTCTTGAGTGTGCAGAAAATGTCCGAAACGTCCGATTTTATAGAATTCGAACAAAATAAATGTATCTCGCATCTTTTCCCATTGACTTTCATTCATTTTCCTACAATTTCATCATTGTGCAATCTTATAATTATTCAATGAAATTAAATCCATTTTCGAAGCGACGTTATCCATTTACCACAACAGAAGCAACAGAATGAGCTCAACGAGAAAAAATGAAATTAATCTATTCCCGGGATAAGACAATTTTTCACACTATATATATTTTTCAACTTTCTAACAACGCATTTATGGGTTATATATTTTTTCTAAAGCTTTTAAAATATCGAGGCGAATACCGTACCCAAACTGTTGTGTGTTAGCCTCAATAAGCTTAGACCGTATGTCAAGTTAGGGCCAGGCCGACTTATCCGTTATCGGTAGATCGAATACAGTAGTATTTCTCACTTCAAATAATTAAATTTACATTTAGAAAATAAATTTCACAATAAATTTATTATAAAATGACAGAAAATGAGACATATAGACACGGGGGGACGTTTGATTGTACTGCAATTTCTTCAATATGGATATAAAAGCACCGCGAGATGAGGAATTTCCACGTCGAAACAAAATGGCGGTACTGACCTAATACGAGTTTCGTATTAGGTCACCTCGGGCTGCAGGTGACCCAATACGGCTCAGTACCGTCCCACTATTCGGGGGCTGTGATTGGCGAATTTCATTAGCTGGCATAATAAAAGTATATACTGTAGTTTTTAACGTAACTTTAATCTGAGGACTTGAGGGTTAAACACAGCTAATTTTTACGTCCCAATACCAAATTCTTGACTTTTCGTTTGTTCGAAATCCCTTTGTAAGTGAGCTTTTCAATAAATGATACTAAGTCAAGATTATTTATTTATTGGTGTTTAAGGTCACATATTTATGCACATTGGCTAATCATGACCATGACAGTTTTACGGGTGGAGGAAGCCGGAGTACCCGGAGAGAACCACCGAGCAACGACGAGCAGCTGCCAGCTCCCCAACATTGCGGCACAGGCAGGGATTATTGTTATCAAGATTATTGTTAGGTCTGTATGTACATTTAGCACATCGCCGTGCATAATTATTCACCCCGTGAATTCAGGAAGAGAACGTGATAATGCTATATTTGCATGTTTACATGTTTGTTCACTTGAATTCAAGACATTTTTTTCGTTTACAGGACAACTGTACTCATAGATACAAGATAATATTTATAAGGACATCTTGACATTCAAATATATGCACATACAAACCCATCTACGTCTGTGGAAAATCTACAAAATACAACAACAGCCAAAATTAATATGTTATCCCCTATAAATTTATCCAACGAGTGTTCCCCAGAATCACTGTCTGGAAATAGAATTGTTTTGTTATGACAAAAATGGTTTCGTTCAATGTCTGTTTTCTTTTAAAAAATTACCAGATACAGATTTCATGGACTCGGTGACGAATTAAGTGATGTTCCAACCATTGTTAACTTACCTGGCTGAAAATCGCTGTCTGGAAATAGAATTGCTTTGTTATGTAAACATGATTTCGTTCAATTTTTGTTTTAATGAAAAATTTACCAGACACAGAGTTTATGGACTCTGTGACGAATTAACCTTTCAAAACTGGCGCCCTGGATAGTATCATTTTAGTCAATGCTGTCAACGGCGAAATTGGCGAAATCATCCTGGTTTGTTGGGAGGTTCAGTAATAATTTAATCCAACAGCTCGACAGAGCTGTTGGATTAAATTATTACAGACCCTCGCTTCAGATTTTTTTTTCTTTATATCATCTGCTCGTCCACTACCGATGCTTTCTTCACGCACAAATTTATGCACATCGGGTTAAAAGGGTTAAGTGATGTACGTACCATTTTTAGCTTATCTGACTGACAATCCGGGTGAGCTACACTGATCAATCTTTGTCTGTCATCCATCGGTGGTGTTTGACTCTCATCCTTCCAAACCACAGGCCTGATTGTTTAAAAATTCATATTTGTGATGACTTGGACGGAGCAGTTTTGCTAAAACAAATTCGGTTTATACCAAATGAGTTGAGGAGAAAACTTGGTGAAAATGACAGATCAGTTCTAAGGTGTTGGCTTTTCCTCCCGCCAAACCACCAAGGTTCGTCTTTTGCTGGTTACGAAGTTACATAATGATTTCTGGGTCGTGAAGGTCTGACATATTATTTTGATTAAGCATATATTCAGTTTTAGCTCAACTGACTGAATGTCAGAGGGATCTAAAGTGGTCACTTTCTGTCCATCGATTCTCCGCTGTCCATCCGTCCGGCGTGAACTTTACATTTTTGACTTCTTTGCATAAGCCATTAGGCAGAATTGAACAAAATTTGATTTGCGTATTCCTTATTTCATATAAATTCAAGCTTGTTCAAATTGAGTTGCCACGCTCATAGCGGGCACCACAAGAGGCATAATTCCGTTAGCATCCCATAAGTTTTCTTTTAGAAAAGTTTCTTCTCCACAACTACTAATCAGAATCTGTCGATACTTGATATACAACATCCGAAGAGGGGTCAGATTCAGGTTGTTCAAACAAGTCCCTCAGTGCATAGTTGGGTTCCCTATGGGAACACAAGTTTTAAATTAGTGCAATATGAGGAAATGTTAAAAATCTTCTTCTTCAGATCTACTAGTCAAAATCTATTGACATTTGGTACACATGTATACTGTATCTTTAGGGGTGTCAGCTTGACGTTTGTTCATGTCAAGTCTCTGGGATCATATTTGGGATCCCCGTGGGAGCTCAAATTTTAAATTAGTGTAATATAAGAAATATTCTTTAAAAATCTTCTTCAGATTCATCATTTGTTGATATTTGGTTTGTGGTATTCTTAATGGAGTGAGATTCGAGTTTGTTTAAATCAAGTTCTTGGGTTCATATTTGGGCTCTCTGTAGGAACCTGAATTTTAACTCAGTCCACTATGACAAATTTAAAAAAAAATCTTCTCCATTTAGAATCATTTGATGATTGATATGGAGCATCCTTGGGTGAGTGGGTTTTGGGTGGGGGGGGGGGGGGGGGCAGATTAAAGTTTGTTCAAATCAAGTCCTTGGGGTCATATTTGGGATCCCTATGAGAACTCTAACTTTAACACTGTGCAATATGAGGAATATTATTTAAAATAAATATTTGGAGGCAGATTCATGTTTCATTGATGTTTGTTCAAATCAGGGTCTTAGGGGTCACATTTGGGCTCACTGTGGGAACTCGGAACTTTAACATAGTGCAATATGAGGAATATTCTTTTAAAAACCTCTTCTTCCGATCTATCAGTCAGAATCTTTTGATATTTGGTTTGATTTATCTTTAGTGGAGTTAGAGTCCACTTAGTTCAAATCAAGTCTCTAGGTTTATATTTGGCTCCCTACGGCAACCTTACTTTTAACTTAGTGCAATATGGGGAAATTCCTTTAACTCTTTACCTAACATACTATTTTTAAAATGAAATTAAATTTCACATTTTTCGAAAACAAATTTCACAATTTTTCAAAAACAAATTTCACAATTTTTCAATAAAACCATACAAATAATGATATCATTAGAACCAGCTTGACAAGCTGGTTCTAATGATATCCATATTTTATAGTTTTGCTAAGAAAGTTCCAAGATATTTTAGGCTATAGTAGGCTTATTCTGGTTTATTCTGGTTAATTTTCTGACCGTTGTTGGGCGCTATGTTAGGTAAAGGGATAACAACCTCTTTTTCAGATCCACCAGTCAGAATTATTTGATAGTTGATATGCAGCAGCCTAAAAAAGTTCATATTTCAGTTTGTTCAAATGAAGTCCCTTGGGTCATATTTGGGCTTTTTGAGGGATCCCAACTTTTAACCAAATGCAGTATAAGGACTAGGCTTTAACCCTTTACACACGTAACTGCCAAAACCGGCCAGCGCTATTCTCAAAACTCGCCAATTAATTTTCATTATTTTTTCATTTTTGTCTGAAAAACATAGGTCGATTTCGTTCTAATGAGGGGTCATAACCTATGTTTTTGAGACAAAAAATGAAAAAAATTAGTTATTCAAGAATTGTTTTTGCAAGTGTCGTCTGCTTTTCATGTTAGGTAAAGGGTTAAACAAATCATATTCTTCACTTTCATGAGTCAGATTATTTTGCTACATAGTACTGACATCCCTAGTGTGGTGAGATTCAAGTTTAAGTCAAGTCCCCGGGTTCATGTTTGAGCTCCCTATGGTAAGCCTTATTTTAACCCTTTACCTAACATGAAAAGCAGACGACACTTGCAAAAAAAATTCTTGAATAACTAATTTTTTTCATTTTTTGTCTCAAAAACATAGGTTATGACCCCTCATTGGAACGAGCTCGACGAGCTCGTTCCAATGAGGGGTCATAACCTATGTTTTTGAGACAAAAAATGAAAAAATAATGAAAATTAATTGGCGATTTTTGAGAATAGCGCTGGCCGGTTTTGGCCGTTACGTTGGGTAAAGGGTTGACTTAGTGCAGCATGAGGAATATTCTTCAAAGATCTTCTTCTTCAGATCCCCCAGGCAGAATCTTTTGATATTTACGTTACGTGTTACGCTTGACTGGTTTTGGTGGCACCAGAGGAGTTCGACATTTAACACAGAACCAAATGCAGAATTTTCTATTTGTTTAAATGAACTGTGACAATGAATAGGAGAGCTGGTACACGTTAGTTAGTTGGATGTACATATGAGTACACAAGATTAGCGTTTGTTCAAACAGGGGTTCCACAAGTCCACTTAAGCCCCGGTGGTGGGGGAAGAAGGTCCATTGGTCAGGTTTATTTTCCCCTTGAGAACAAGATTTTGAGTGATTTTATGCAGAAAAGGGGAAAAAAACCCTTTTCACCCTGATGAGGAGGGAGTGGGAGGGGATTAACTCGGTGTTTTTTTTTCTTTTTGCTTCAAAGTCAGTTTTGAAAAGGTTTGAATGATTTTACGCATAAAAATTCACCCAACAGACCCTTTTTCCCACCCCCACCCCTAGCAAAATTAGATTAACTATATTAACTTGCAGATGCTGAATCTGTCCTTAAATCACTTCTTTAAACAATTTTGTCAAGTGAGCGATTATTTATTGGGGACACTTTCGTTCGACAGCCAGGGTCACCGTGACGGACCGTTTTACGGGTAGAGGAAGTCGGGGTGAGAACCATCGAGCAACGGCGAGCAACTGTCAGACTCTCCAACGTCCTAACTTCGCACAAGTAGGGCTAGCATCGGTCGAATACAACTGCATCACCGACGTGCAGTACGCCTTAGTGCGCAGTGCCACGGTGCCCCTGTCGTGGACAATCGGGATTAAGTGCCTAGCCCATGGACACAACGCGGTTACCACTGGCAGGGATCGAACCGTTGTTTGAAGTGCATTCTTGAGCCACTATCCTCCCGCTCAATCGGGGACAACAATCATATGATACGATATTCGGGGACAGTTACGTAGGTCACAGCACCAAGCCTGTATATAAACAGCCTATCATGGTCACTGGCAGGGACTGCAAAAGTGTAGGGCTAAAATGGTTGGCTCATTTTCACAACCGACTAACCGAGAGCGATAACCGGGTAATATCCGCTTAACCGTAGCCATTATTTCACCGAATATTGGATCTAAACTATAGGAATTGGAAAGCAGTATTCTCAGAAACGATTCCGTAGTGTGTATACAGACGAACGTTGTCGAGTACTCGACAACGTTCGTTTGTATACATACTACGGAATAGTTTCTGCGGTTACTCAGTACTCACTGAAATTGCCGATCATTAACGAAGTCTGGAACGCCAAAGTCGATTATTTCTCAATATATACATCGCTGCTTCGAGGTGTAATCTTTCTCAAAGAAGAAGCGGCAGATTTACTACGTCACTGAAATTGTCGATCATTAACGAAGTCTGGAACGGCAAAGTCGATTATTTCTCAATATATACATCGCTGCTTCGAGGTGTAATCTTTCTCAAAGAAGAAGCGGCAGATTTACTACGTTTTAACCGTGGAATGACGATCACTATTGATATTTTGGATAACCGGTTGACGTTTTTTTAATCGGTTAGGTAGGTAACCGATTTCAAACCGGTTATTCGGTTAACCATTTAAGTACTTCAAAATTGACATGTACCAATTAACCTGTGTCTGTCATGATCAATACAAAATCTTGGTACGGAGTACGGGTCTGAGACTTAATCCTTAAATCCCCCCCCCCCCCCTCCCACACACTGACAGCCCTTTTTTAAGTTGCTGGGAGAAAATTGGTTCCTTGTGAACTCGACTACTTTGATGCATTTATCATAACACTGCTTTTTTATATTATTTATATCATTTTTGACTGCCTTTAGAGGCAGCCAACAAAATAATGCAAAAACACTGTTACGTCATCTGCAGCTGTGTACATGTATATACAGTAGTTATTAACGTAAAATTAATCCGAAGACCGCAGAGTTAAAAGCAACTAATTTTTGTGGACTCCAGTACCAAATTTCTGACATATCGTTTATCCAAAAGCTCTTTGTTAGGGAGTTTTCCAATAAATGATTCTAAGTCAAGAGCTGCCAGCTCCCAACATCGTAACTCCGTACTGCAGCACAGGCAGGGTTAGATTGGTTGAAGACATGCGCACCATCTACGTGCAGTACGCATTAGTACACGGCGTCATCGTGCCCTCATGTGGACAATCGGGGTTAAGTGCCTTGCCCAAGGACACAACGCAGGAGTTCGAATTGATCGCTCAGACGGTCACCCATCCAATGATTAACCGGGCTCGACGTTGCTTAACTTCGGTGATTGGACGAGAACCGGTTGCCGCAACGCCACCGCGCCCCCATGGTGACAGATAGCACTTAAAATATTTCTAGGCAAGAATTAATCAATCAAAACGTACATATATCGCTTTATTCATCTGTCTCCATATCAGCACCTGTTGAGTTCACCATATGCAAATAACGTGAATGTTCCAAGCAGGATTTCCATGTGACATCTTGTTTAACCCCTTACCTTCCACAGCGGCCAAATCGAAAAGAAAATTAACAAAATAAGCCTACCGTGACCAAAAATATTTTACAAATTTCTCAATAAAACATTTATCTAATCTGTATCCGACCTGATGTTTCAAAATAACCCATTGTTATTTTTGGAGGTTTCGAAAATGGGGAGGGTGGGGGCTCCCCCTTGGATCCGCCACTGCGAACAGTCGAATACAGCCCGCTTGCTCGAACGAATAGTGCATGTCCCCCACCCCACCTCACCCGCAATACAGGTTGGCATAAAATTACGTACCACTTATAACAACTGTAGGACAGAATAACGCCTAAAGTCAATCAAAAGTTCTAAGGTCTAACATTGAACCAGGCCGTACATCCCGTATTACCACACTTGATAACCACGCATTACCCCACAATACGACCTGGCATTGCATTATATACTACATAGACCAGTCATACAGTTAAAACTAGAAGTCCTGTCATGAAATGCGCACAAATAGCACGTTGATTTGTGCGTTAATCTACGCGTTATGACCATAGTAAGGGTATCAAATGATGCACATATCGCCTGTGCACAAGCAATGTTTCAGCCAATGGACCTCCGGGTAACCCGGAGGTCCATTGGCCGAAACATTACCTGTGTTTGCTATGAATAACCAGGGGAACCTGCCATACTTTGGATGCCATTTGATATGGCAATTGCGCGCAATTCCTACGCGCAATTAAGCCTAGATAAGCGCGCATTTCGTGACATGACTTCTAGTTTTAACTGTAGGATAATACAAAGCATTCAGTAATTTACTAAGTTCTAAGGTCTAACATTGAACCAGCAGGGGTACAGGCCGTACATCCCGTATTACCACACTTGATAACCACGCATTACCCCACAATACGACCTGGCATTGCATTACATACTACATAGACCAGTCATAGGATAATACAAAGCATTCACTAAATTAGTAGTGCTAAAGACTAACAGTAACCAACAGGGTTAAATACCGCAATTTCCATACTACCATACTAGACACCCATGAATTGACGCGTCCGCACACCACAATACCGCTTGGCCTAGCATATTCTCATACCAACTGTAGGATAATATAAAGCATTAGGTGGATAAGTGGAACCAAGGGTGAACATGGGACCTACTGAGATATATACCACCCATACCATACTACCATACCAGTCCAGTACAGTACGAGAAGCTCGATACACCCTAACCCGAACAACGTATTATTATGCCAGCTAATGAAATTCGCCAATCACAGCCCCCGAATAGTGGGATGGTACTGAGCCGTATTGGGTCACCTGCAGCCCGAGGTTACCTAATGCGAGTCACGAGTGACGAAACTCGAGACGAAACTCGTATTAGGTCAGTACCGCCATTGTGTTTCGACGTGGAAATTCCTCACCTCGCGGTGCTTTTATATCCATATTGATGAAATTGCAGTACAATCAAACGTCCCCCCGTTTCTATATGTCTCATTTTCTCTCGTTTTATAACAAATTTATTGTGAAATTTATTTTCTAAATGTAAATTTAATAATTTGATGTGAGAAATACTACTGTATTCGATCTACCGATAACGGATAAGTCGGCCTGGCCCTAACTTGACATAGGGTCTAAGCTTATTGAGGCTAACACACAACAGTTTGGGTACGGTGTTCGCCACGATATTTTAAAAGCTTTAGAAAAAATATATAACCCATAAATGCGTTGTTAGAAAGTTGAAAAATATATGTAGTGTGAATAAATAAACTGAGAAAAAAATTGTCTTATCCCGGGAATAGATTAATTTCATTTTTTTTCTCGTCGAGCTCATTCTGTAGTCTCTGTTGTGGTAAATTGATAACGTCGCTTTGAAAATGGATAAAATATAAATAGCGACTGCACTATAATGAAATTGTAAGAAATGAATCACAGCTATCAAGGAAAAGATGCGAGATACATTTATTTTGTTCGAATTCCATAAAATCGGACGTTTCGGACATTTTCTGCACACTCAAGACAAAGTGACAGTACGAAGAAAAGCGTCTATCGATGTTGTCTGTGTTGTCAAGGAAATTATACACAAACAGGGAGACAACTGTGCACGTTTGTTACAACTTACATAGCGTTTTGCACAAGTTTTGAAAATGTGCCGGTGAGACAGGAATGATAGTCCGTAGGAAAATTAGTCCCTCTGGACTATTATTCCGCGGAATTATAGTCCTAGGTCTAACATTCCTAGGAATAGTAGTCCGGCGGACTACTATTCCTAGGAATGTTAGACCTAGGACTATAATTCCGCGGAATAATAGTCCAGAGGGACTAACGTTCCTACGGACTATCATTCCTGTCACACCTGCGTTCAAATTTGATTGTTATTTTGTTTTCGCTGGCATAATAAATACGTTACAGGACATTCAGGTGGCGGATACGGTATCATATGAGGCTCGGCAAAAACAATGTTGGACTCGGCGTACCGCCTCGTCCAATATTGTTTTCACATCGCCTCATATGATACCGTATCCGCCACCTGAACGCCCTGTAACTTATAATGTCGGATTGTACGGTGGACAACAGCGGCCAACGTCTCTATGACGTCATGAGCGAATCATGACGTCACAACGTCACTGGCAACGTTAATCGTTTCGCGGGGAAACTTTCAAGAAATCCACCTTCCTGATCAATTTTCCATCATACTCTGTATTCAACTCACTCTCTCTCTCTGTCTCAGGTATCAGACAGTTGGGTTTTGGGGTGGGTGGGGGGTGGCACGTACTCCCCGTGAGTATATAAGTGTGGTGGCCGAGTGAATAAATGCACTGGTCTCTCGTATCAGAGGTTCCAGGATCAATGCTCCATCAGGGATAGTTCTCGAAGTGTACGAACTCTCTGTCAGCATCAATTGTGGGGTGGATGCTGTCACAGCGTACCATCCTATCGGGTGGAGACGTTAAATGGCTACCCTTTGTGCGGGGAGAAACACACTCCATCCAGGCTAAAGTTACCTTCGTACTATTCGAGAAGAGGAAGACCAAGAAGTTGCCGCTACGGAAGTCACCCCACACACCCTCGCCGTGGGCCAAGGAGAGGCGTTAATATAAGTTGCATAACTTGTTCTCCAATCCTTGGAAAACCAATAAGCATAAAACAATATTCCCCGTGCCCCGGGATGGTTTTAAGACAAAAAATAAAAAAAATGAATATAAAATCTGAACTGCGTTTTTGTGAACAAATCTGGAAGGATATATCTGTTACTTTTGGAAAAAGGGTAAAGTTTCGATTGTTTTCGTTTATTGCATTAAACCTTTACCTAACATGAAAAGCAGACGGAACTTGAAAAACAATTCTTGAATAACTAATTTTTTGTCTCAAAAACAAAGGTTATAACCCATCATTTGAACAAGCTCGTATAGTTTTTGAGACAAAAAATGAAAAACATAATGAAAATTAATTGGCGATTTCTGAGAATAGCGCTGGGTTGTTTTGACCGTTACGTTAGGTAAAGGGTTAATGCACTATTTACAAATTGACGTGAGCTTGGTAGAGTGGGTATCATAAAATTCATATTTCGTTTTAGGAAGGTTTGACATTGCAGCTGAAGATGGAAATTATTCTGTATTAGACAGCCGTGCCAGTCTTCCTTATCGTGAACGCGACGACCTACTAGACTTTACCACATAATATAGAAAATAAAACGCCGTCCCGGATTAATATTGCCCAGCCCAATGTCCTGTTTAAAGTCCTACTTCAGAGATATAAAAAGTATGTTAAAAATTTTATGGCTAACACACCAGGTAACCAACTGATATGTGCTTTTGAGGAGTATCAAAGACATCATCGCCGGGAATCAATCTGCGTCAATCAATGATTATTATTATTATGCCTTGGGTGCATATTATATATTTTATTGTCCAGGAAATTGTATTTAAATGTGTGCATTTGCAATAGTATTTGTCAACTCGATATTGTTTCAAAAGAACAGAAGACGAAGTACAGAAGCTGGAAGGTAATTCAAATATATTAACGCTCATTCACATTTCCTTTTCAGTGAAAACTCAGAGCATTCATTATTTTACTCTTGGTTGTGCATTAACCCTTTACCCAACGCAGACGATATCAAAATTTATTATTTTAAATAACATTTTTTTAAATTTTTCAAAAAATTTCAACAAAACCGTATCATGTCACCCCTCGTTGCAACGAGCTCGTTCCAACGAGGGGTCACATGATATGGTTTTGTTGAAATATTTTGAAAAATAATATTTTTCAACTGCTGAATTTGCATATTACGCGGGCGGATGCGGCCGATATATATATATATATATATTTTATTCACCAGTATACAAAATAGACATTGATACATGAAGTATATACAATTACAATGTGAAAGTCAACAGAACAATATCACAATTCCAACAATACTACATTTGTATACCAGCAGGGAAAGACATAGCCAGATTGGCTGTCTACCTGTCTTCCCCTAAGAGAAAGAAGAATAACAATAGAATATAGATAGGTAATGTAGTCAGAAATAAAAAGAGGGAGAATATTGAGAGAAGGAAATGCAACGTAGTGGATTCCCATTATCTTCATTTACAACTCAAAGAGAGCACGCGCGGATATGATATAGGTAGTTTGTTGGTGTGGTGATGGTCGGAAGTCAAATCAGCCAGACCTCTGATTCGGACTTCACCATTGCATTAATTTGTTTAATATGCAGTCGAGGACTATACGACCAGGATTAAAAAAAAAAAAAATGGGAGGGAAAAGACCGAGTCTGAGGCTAGCGTGGACGAGAATACCAGACATTTTGGGTGCTGAGAAACTTCGAATCTCAGCCCGACTCGAAATTATCTCAGTGACTGGGGTTCGACACAACCTAGCCGATTAGTTGGGTAAAAGGGTAAGCGTGAGGGAAGGCCACTGCTGAGTCTCCTTACCAATGTTTATTGTTGAAACATTTCCAGATCAGGGATGCAGGCACTAGAAAGCATTTGCATTGAAAACTCAGAGCATTCATTCTTTTACTGTTGGTTGTGCATTAACCCTTTACCCAACGCAGACGATATCAACATTTATTATTTTAAATATCATTTTTTGAAATTTAGCTAGCTCTACAGCTCATGCCGCCATTTCCACTGGCATACCAGTTTAACAAAGGAGAGATGCAGCGATATAAGCTGCCATTCCAGAACATTCCGATATTGCAGGCAATCTGGAATTGGCGCAATTTCCAAGTTGTTTATCACGGCCGCAGCAGGTTGACTTGCACGGATAATTTTCCTATCACATGTGTGGCAACACCACAGTTTTCCTCTCGGACCATTCTTGCTGACAACATTCTTGCTTACAATCAGCCGAAAATGCATGGAGATAAATAGTGTTGACGCATGCGTTTGCCATAAACTTCGCATTTTCCGACTTGTTCTGGTATTGTATCAGCGAAAACTTGACAATTATTTATGCTGCATTTTCTGAACACTTGATCTCATTTTCCCCTTACTGTGCTCATTGATTAATTTTATTCCTTTCTTCATATTTCATTGAATGGTATTTAATTCCTTCATGACAAATGTTGATCTATTTTAAAATTCATACTTTTCATCGCCACGATATAGCGTTAGCTGCTGATGTGGCGTAAGACACCAATAAATAAATACTTGACAATGTGTTGCTGAAACAGGAGTTTATGACAAACACAGCAAAGAAATTTCTCTATGAAATTCTTCAACTATTTGTTCCAAGTTTACTGTTGGCCAGACAAGAGTTTTTAATCTGAACAAAATCTAGCCAGACACATGCTGGAAAATTCTTTTGTATCTGGTCTCGTTCTGTATTTGTCGATCAAACTTTGCAAACCATCTTCTGACTCAGCTTGTCGAGACCGAATGACAGATATTGGTACACTCATCCTCACTAGATTTCTGCTTACGGGATTGAATTGCACTTTTCTAGAAAATTCTTTTAGGTGCAACTCCCACAGTCTATAAACTGCTTCCTGAGCCCCGATTTAGCGATTAAAAAATTTCAACAAAACCATATCATGTGACCCCTCGTTTCAACGAGGGGTCACATGATATGTTTTTTGTTGAATGTTTTTGAAAAATAATATGTTTTCAACTGCTGAAATCGTATATCACGCAGATGGATGCGGTCGATTCGTTGGGTAAAGGGTTAAGCGTGAGGGAAGGCCTCTAGAATACACTGAGACCCGAAGCTGAGTCTCCTTGGCAATACAGCCTCAATGTTTATTGTTGAAACATTTCCAGATCGGGGACGCAGGGACTAAAAAGCATTTCGAACTGGAGGGGGTGGGGGAGGGGGGATTATAATACAAGGACACCTAAACACTTATATATATATATTATTGACGTGGCAGGAATGCAATACACAGAGCTGTTTTGGGGACTCACGCACCTCTACCGACTAAAAAATACACACTTTCGGCTCGATATTCAACAAATCTTTTAAATATGGAGGCAGAAATATGTATTTTTTCCACTTTAAGGTCAGCAATAGAGACAAGACAAATGATGGAATATGGTCACATCTTAAGTGTAAAAAGTCGCTGCAACTTCTTGCTTCTTTCATAAGATTGCCATGACGGGTTGGTAAAGATACTCTTGGACAAAACTTTTTCTCTCACTTCCTCTCCTCTCTGTCTGTCTGTCTCACTGAACTATTTCTGGAAAACTTTAACCTTTTCGCGTCAACCGCATAACGTCCAAGGCATACAGCAATGTCCAAGCTATTACACTCTAAGGCACGACTGCTTGAAAATACGTTTAGTGTTCATTGTTGAATTCTCGAATTTGCTTATCAAGGAAACTGGAAGTTTTTTGTTGAAGTTCACAGATTGGAAAGCAATCAAGAACAGATTTATGAATAGCTTTTGTTGTGATGGAGAAATGTCACCAAAGTGCCGACTCCGGCCACGGGTGTCGGGAAATTTATGCACAGTCTCGACCCCACCCACCTTGGTATTATGAAGCTGTGTCTAATTAGTTAACATGACGAATTTCAGATGCTTGAAAGGTTGGTGTCTAAACATACAATTATCCTGATTCTAATTGACAGCTTGCATTTAATATCAACATGAACGGCCAACTGCTTGGCAGAAAAGTAGTTTTTTCTACAAAGTGAAGTCTTAGCACTGGAAAGGGGCACTTTGAAGTGAAACCGTTCACTCCCGCTATATCGACACCTCCAGTTAACCCTTTACCCAACGATATCAACAATTTTTATTTTGAATCTCATTTTTTAAAATTTAAAAAAAAATTCAACAAAACCATATCATGGAATCCCTCATTGCTAGGTGGTTCTCTCAGGGTACTCCGGCCTCCTCCATTCATAAAACTGTCACGGTCACGATTAGCCATTGTACATAAGTATGTAACCTTAAACCCCAATAAATAAATAAATAAATAAATAAATAAATAAATAAATAGTTCCACTAATTGTGTCAATATTTTGATGAGTTGAATACTCATTGGTCGGAATATTTAGAACTGGTTGTCGAAAGAATATCTATCTCCCAGTCAGTAAAAAAAACATCACATAGTATCAACGCTCGTCTGCGCGCACACTCCACGAAAGGTGATTATGAAGCATGCTCACATCTTTCCCAAGTCTAACTACTGGTACCATCATAAAAACTCCTTTCAGAAACAAGACGTTAGTATAGGTATAGACGTGTGCGTATGCAACGAATATAGGCCTAGGCACCGCGGACCCGGGTTGGGAGGTTTAACAAGTAATAAAATCAATTTTGCATTGAACTTTCAAAACAATGCCTCCATATGGTAAAGAAATCAAATCAAAATATCCAGTTAGATGTATGAACTGCTGTGTACCCACTACCTGCACACACGCATGTCTTCGTATACATTTCGCTTTACCTTGCCTCACATTTTGAGTGGAATTGGGAGTGAAATATTTAAAACAAATGTATACTATCGTTGCTGCTACCCACAACACACATACACACATAATACAACACACCTACAAAAGAATCAAACCACAGATTCTCACCCACCACTTTCAAAATTATTCCGCAGCCGGTGATTCTGATTCCAAATCTGGCAGTATGCATCTATCAGAAAGCAGTATTCTGCGACTAGATGAACTATAATATTTTCTTATAACTTTATTCTCACGAATTCCTGGCGTCGCACAGTAGTGGGGTGTGAAATCATTAGAAACAATGAAAGTTCGACCTTCAAGAAGGCAATAGACGGAGCAACCCAAAAGTCGTATACAAGTTGGAGATTCCTAAATTGTTACGGGGGCGTCCAACATAACTTTAGAAATCTTTTGAAATTTCCATCAGGTCTCAAAATACTGATAAAAGAAGTAAATAAAGGCAATGTTATTTATTAACCCTCTGAGACTTCAATTATTCTGACGTTCAAACGTCACTGGGAATTCAGTTTCTTCAACGTTTTTCTAAATGCGACGTCAAACTTCGGAAAGTGCAAATAAGATATTTTTCACATTAGTGATTATCTGGTTGAGGGCCAGATTATTGTTGGTGGTCTGAATTTGTTATTCAAAACTTGTTTTATTACAAATTATTGGAGAGTGCCCCCAGGCACTCTCCAATAATTTGTAATAAAACAAATGTATATAAACAAAATATTATTTGTGTTTGACTGAATGTGAAATATAAACAAGGGAAGTGTTGGCTTTTGCTCTGGCATCCTCATTTTTTGAAAGCCCAGGTAGTGGCTTCTTGCTCTTAACCAGTTAAGAAGTCTTGACAGCAGGATTATATTAGTATTTTAAGCTGCGATAACATTTAGCTCAACGGTTGTCACTGAGCACTATTCGAGAGAAAATAAGGATTGAGGTTAAAAAATCGAAAGATAATAACAAAACAAATGACCACAAAGTATCAACGCGCTGTTTGATTTCGTTCGTCATAAGACGTACAAAAGTATCAACGGGTTAAAATAATGACTAGAGTACAAAAAAATATTTTCTATGAGTTTGACGAGAGACAAGCTTCCAATGGCATAAGTAATGAATTGTAAAAAATCACAAATAGATCGATAATTCGAATGATAGAGTTTCAAATAAAACACTTAGAACTATAGACTCGGAGAACATATATAATAATTTAATAATAATTTATTTTTATCTACTTTATACGTAAAAACAGTAACGTTTTATCTTTTATCGTTATCGAAAACTCGCCGTCAATAAAAAATCTTTTATCGTTACTGCAGTAAGAATAAAAGTTACGTGATATCGCAAGAATACAACGTTCACGCTCATCTCATTTGCATGACGTACTATTTCATTCAACACTTTGAATAACTAATTATCGCTGCCGCGGATCGAAACAAATAAAACGGGGCGTATTTATCGAAATGTATTGAATAAAAAAGAAGGCCATTAATTAAACTTACTGAATTGTAAAAATAAAATTTGACGGAAAAGAGTAAAAATTAGTAACTTACACTTTTTCAAATGAGATTATTTCACCCTTCGAGACTTTAATTATCCTGACGTTCAAACGTCACTGGGAATTCAGTTTCTTCAACATTTTTCAAAATGTGACGTCAAACGTCGGAATGTACAAATAACCAGATATTTTTCACATTAGTGATTATCTGGTTGAAGGCTAGATTATTTTTAGTGGTCTGCATTTGTTAATCAAAACTTGTTTTATTACGGGAGTGGGGGAGGTGGGGGTGTAGATAAAAGGGTTATATACACATGGTGTTTGTAAAAAATCTTTTATCGCGACTCGAGCGTTTACGGGGGCTACATAGCTGCGCGACTCGTAGCTATATATGCCCCCGAAAACGCTCTCGTCGCGATAAAAGATTTTTTCAAACACCATGTGTATATAACCCATATTTATCATCTCGTCCGTGATGCGTTACACGCCCGAAAGAAAATGCACGAAAAAGAAATTAACTTCCATTTGAAAATACCACGAGGGAATTCAGTCACATGTCGGTTTGTAACAATAAAAGGCAAATCATGAACATGGGCACGATATTGTCTTCAAAGATCTCAGAACGACAGAAACGGTCACACTTTTCTCAAATGTGCAAGGCGATGAAATTGAAAACGCTCATTGGATTCACAGGGGAAAAGTTGCACCGACAGTGCCATTACTGCGAGATAAAGTCGAAGTTGCAGGCCAACTTTTCAATTTCCTTATTCAGGGATTCCATTTTAGATATGGACAGGGCTGGGAGCAGTTAACATTTCAAACGTTAACGTGTTAAATTATTTTAACAACGTTAAAAAAATTAACCAAGTTAATAATGTCTAACTTTGAAGATTATAATTGTATAATATGTAGCATTGCGTCGTTATCTTGTTTTTACCCAAACCGGATTGCGCGTGCCGATGACGTCGAATTTTGCGCCATTTGACGAAACTGAAGAACTCGAATAATTTAGATGTCCGCCAACTACAGAAGACCCATTGATTTGGTGGAGAGACCATGAAACCCCACTAGCCTCTATTAACGTTGGCGAAGTTCGCCCGCCGATGTTTGACGATACACCAATGTCAGCTTCATCCAAACGCCTTTTTTTATTTTCAGTGTCAAATTAATTTATACCGATCTTATCACTAAAGCGTTGTAATATGAAATCGCATGTCAATATGTGTCGACAGTATGCAGACATTCCCGCGTGGTTCGATTACTGAAATGAGGCCCAAACGCTTATGAAATTACAGACAAATTAACCCATTAACTGATCGTGGTTTTATTTCCGTCTTTCGTTGACTGCTTATCAAATTGGATTCAATCAACAAATAAAGTATTATTGTTGTAAAATCTGCCGGTTCTGATAACAGTCAAATCGTACTTCAGGAGGGCGATAGCTTCAAAATAAATTATACACAGTAAAACATAGAATGAACAACCACACACTCTAAACCAAATCAGTTGGTCGATACTTTTTAATGTGGGGCGGTTATCATTGATGCCACGTGGCAACAATTACATGGCAAATGCCAGTTTCCACATGTTCTTTGATTCTCTACGAACAATGTGGTATATAATGTACTGGGATTATTTCTTTCTAGCCTATTTGGGCTTTGGAGAAAATTTTCAGGAATTTGACAAAGCTGGGTTGACGGCCCCTTGAATCTTCTTCCTGTTTTTACCAGGAGGGGAACGAAACGAATGAATCGTGCAAATTAGCTGTTCGTGTTCATCGGTCTCCTTATCAACCGCAATACCCGGCGTTTGGGAGTGTTGAAGTACTTGCTTACAGTGCTTCAAAAAATCTGCTTCAATGGTATATGACCCTGTAATTAGTGTCCTGTAGACGACTGACTAAATTTGCGCTTCGGCCATGATACATCCATACAGTACGTGGAGAGTGTATTATCATTAAATCACCCGCAGAGTGGAGATTCCACCCGAGCAATAATTGCAAATTTATTGCAAAGCATAACCACCACAAGCAAAGTTCCAGCCAATGGACCTCCGGGTTAAACCCGGAAGTCCATTGGCTGAAACATTGCTTGTGTTTTATGTCCATATGTACATAATTTGAAAGTGATACTTTGGGTGATAACTCCACTCCCCGGGTGATTTTGTTTTAATCCACTCTCCATGTACTGTGCAT
Source organism: Pictodentalium vernedei (assembly GCA_031216915.1). Classification (NCBI taxonomy): domain Eukaryota; kingdom Metazoa; phylum Mollusca; class Scaphopoda; order Dentaliida; family Dentaliidae; genus Pictodentalium; species Pictodentalium vernedei. The sequence goes on from CM062293.1 coordinate 521,350,123, forward strand.
GCCGAAAGGTTACTACACACCAGTTAATAAATAAATGCCATGCGTACGACCCCCCCCCCCCCCCACCCTCCACTCCCACAATCGAAAGGCGGTGATCAAAAACATAACTATCGTTACTCCTAGGTGCGGCGTGACAGTCACGGATTGGGGTAGAGAAGCAAGATTGCATTTTCTCGACTGTGATGAGGCAGATCCTCCCTGACAAAATATCTTAACTTCGTCGTTTTCGAAAGTACGTTTTAACGGTTGATGTTGTTGAACAATTTGTCAGTCGGGATTATAGTTTAAAACCTGGTCTGGCATTCTTAAAAATGCAGGAGGACTAAAAATCGCTCTCCTCACATGGCCCAGGGGAGCGATTTGCTCTCCTGAAGCTTACAAAAACTAAAAGTGGCAAGATTAAGTTGTACTATTAATGAATTCTGCCTTCTGGGCTTTGTACATTTTATTTGATGCTGCTAACCAGGTAGTCTTTGCTAGACGGCTACATCGCCCTTCCCACACCTCCGGGCTTGGTAAGGCCCGGGGATGTGGGAGTGACAGTGCGGCCATATTGCAGAGACCACTAACATAGCCGAGATCTGAAAACCTGTGTGTGTTTAGGAATAGACTGTTGAGGTACTCATTATTTTCTAAGGCTAGGGGGGCTATTTTCGCCCTCCTCAATTTTTTTTCAGGCAAGCAGTAGGCGAGCGAATAAATCGCTCTCCTGAAAATGCCAGGCCTGCAAAACTAAGACCTGAAATAGTTGACGCGTCGAATCTAATACCAGAGGAAAAAATGAATTAAATTCGACGGTGATGCGACGTATACTTCATTTAGATGCGAGTAATACGCATCACCGACGAATGTTCGTCCAACTGAGGCGAATCTCCGTCGGTGATGCGTCTGAAATACGTGTTTGAAATAGCCGACGGTTTTCAGATCCGTCGAAACTACTGCAAAGTGCGGAAACAAACGAGCGCTGCCGATCGACCGAATGCAAATCACATGGTACTGACGACAGCAAATGTTATTCGCTGGAAATACCCATCTCACATCATTTGAGTGTTGATTGCAATAGACAGCTTGAAGGCTTAGCTCGAGAATTTTTTTCAAAATGACTGAAGAAGTTGATGGGTGAGTAGGGAAATCGATTTTAAACAAACAGCATCAGGCTCACCTACAAATTACGTTAATAGTTTCAACTTTCGATTTTCGTGGTAAAATTGCTCTTGCCATGGGTGAGTTGGCAGAATGTTGTAGCCTAGCCCCGCCCAATGTATCTCTCTCTCTCTCTCTCTCTCTCTCTCTCTCTCTCTCTGTGACTTTAACATTAATGTGTTCCTGTCTTATAATACGAGATGTTTGAATTCACAAAATTTGATTTGAGCCAACTGTTTTCTGAAGCTCACATCGAATTCAGTTGTTTGTTTATTGCGGTTTTACGACGGTTTTAACAGTCAATATACCGTGTCAGGTGGTTTTACGCGCGAGGGAAGGCGGAGAGAACCACCACGCAACGGATAGTAATTTCCGACCTCCTCAACGTACTAACCAGCTTTAGCATGCGGTTGAAAGTATGTGTACCATTGACGTGCCATATACCTTTTTGCGTTTTTAGGTGGGGGACGAGGGTTAAACATGTCATTACACGGATAATTGTGTTATTGGCATGGATATTAGTGCTGAACATGAATCACAAGCCGATAAATTTATATTCTGTTCAGAGACGGACTGGCCGTATGGTCTACCGGGAGAATTCCCGGGGGCCCCATATTGGGTCTCCCTCTGGGGCCCCCAAAATGATGCAGCCCGACTCCTGTTGGTGCGGAAAATTTCCTGAAAATGACTGAAAGGCGAAATGGGTCTGATTGCTCTCTATGTGGACTGTCATTGGTAATCCACATAAACGACATTTCGATATAGCGGCAGCCTAGTCTGTCATTGATTGCTCAGATGGAATGAAACAGCGCCGCTTCAATTACAAAATTCAAAATATTCTCCGACTGGGCTGGAGTACTGTCTTCTCGAGTCATCCACGCCCCCCTCCCCCATACCCTCACCCCCGTAGAACCATATTTGCCGAATAATCGATGAAGATGATACAAAAAGCCATCGAAATGTTCTTTTTCTGGACTGGTACTGATCGCTCAGCTGCAAGGAAGGAGAGTTCGTTCAATTTGAAAATCGAAATTTTCTCACGGTCTGAGCCCCCGGGAGCATTTCCCGGTAACTTTTCTTGGCCCAGTTCGCCTCTGGTTCTGTTTTATATCTGAGGGGGGAGTTGGGAGGGTACTTCTCAGTGCTCAGCCATTCCACCGGTCTTTAGATGGCTGATCAAAGCATGAAAGTCACTCGGCAGCCCCTTATTTCCCCCATTGTTCCGAGTCACAAAATAATTGTGATTTCTTAAAATTTAAGTGGGAAGAAAAAAGCTTCCAAGGCCTAGGTATCTCCCCAGCCGTCAGGGCACCGCATTTGCCTGTAGGAAATATGTTTTTTCTCAGTCATGCATGTTTGTGAACATTTCACGGTACAAGTAGAGCACGTGCATTCAAAATATTTCAGTCACTCCAGTGAAGGGGGATTAAACAGGGTACATCCCCTTGAGGGAAAGAAGCAAGTCGATGTCCCCATCATACTAACTCCACACAAGCAGGGCTAGCATTGGTTGAAGACAGGTGCACCATCGACGTGCAGTACGCCTTAGAACACAACGCCACCGTGTCCCCACGTGGGCAATCGGGGTTAAGTGTCTTACCGAAGGACACAACGCGGTTGCCGCAGGTGGGATTCGAACCGAGGACCTCTCAGCTTGCAGCCTGCACATCTACCTACTAAGCCACCAACCCACCCCCCTCCCCCACCCCCACCGACGGATTTAATACAATTTAATTCGACTTGTGAAAAATCCGTTGACTATTCCAGGACTAAGAGTTCTGGGAAATTTATTTGCGGGTAAATACATGTAGTTGTCGAGACACATCGGCTTCCCAGTATATTATTTAAACCCTTTACCCAACGCCACGATCAAAACCGGCCAGCGCTATTCACAAAAATTACCATCCAATTTTCATTATTTTTTTCACTTTTTGTCTAGGGCTGTCACGATTTTTTAATTTAGGAATCGATTAATCGTCGCAAATAATCGACGACTAATCGTACCTAAATGACCCCCCCCCTCCCCCTCCTCTCCCTCTCTTTGAAGTCGATAAAAATGAAGTTCAAGTCAGTTGACCTGCCTCAAGGAAACAACGAAGACGATCCTTTATAGGTGCATTCAAAGCTTTGATGTTCTGCACTTTTGAACTGTCAGTTTGATAATCAAGACCGGCCGGCAGTTGCGAACTTCGCAACTGCCGACCGGTCTTGATTATTACACTGACGGTTCAAAAGTTCAGAACATCAAAGCTTTGATGAATGTACCTGGAAGACCATTGCATCGAACAGCGTCTTGTGGTTTAACATCGATGTTCTTAACTCTTTACCTTTAGAAACAATAGTTTTTTCATCAAATTTTCTTTTAATTATTAAACGTCTAAAACGGGATACAATTTACCGATTATTCGACAACGAAAAATACTAATCGATTTCGCCGTGACCGATCAACAGTCGATTAATCGATTAATCGTAACAGCCCTATTTTTGTCTCAAAAACACAGCTAATGACCCTCAACGAGCTCGTTCCAATGAGGGGTCATAAGCTATGTTTTTGACAAAAAAAAAATAGTTATTCAAGAATTTTATTTGCAAGTGTCGTCAGCCTTTCGTGTTAGGTAAAGGGTTAAGAAGAACGTATTCTACACTGAAATAGTCATGCTGGGTCCTAATAACCCCAATCGTGCTCTACAAACCTCCATCTCTAGTCAATACTATAAAACTTTTACAATTGTATTTACTAGAATTGTATTTTCTACCTATTAAAATATATTTATTTAATGGGGTTTAATGACACTATCGGCAGCCAGGGTAGGACAGTTTTACGAGTGGAGGAAGTCGGTGTAACAGGAATGGAAGTTCGTAGGAAAATTAGTCCCTCTGGACTATTATTCCGCGGAATTATAGTCCTAGGTCTAACATTCCTAGGAATAGTAGTCCGCCGGACTACTATTCCTAGAAATGTTAGACCTAGGACTATAATTCCGCGGAATAATAGTCCAGAGTGACTAACGTGCCTACGGTCTTCCATTCCTTTTACACCGGAATACCGAAAGAGAACCACCGAGCAACGGCGAGCAACTGCTAGACTCCCCAAAGTGCTAACTCCACACAAGCAGGGTAAGCATTGAATGATGACAGGTGCACCATCGACGTGAAATACGCCTTAGTACACAGCACCATCGCGCCTCTACGTGTGTAATCTGGATTAAGTGACTTGCCCATGGACACAACGCAGTTACCCATGGCGGGGATCGAACCGTGGACCTCTCTTGGTTTGAGGTACCTATTAATATAACTGACTATTTATTATTATTTATTGATGTTTAAGGTCACATATTTATTGATGTTTAAGGTCACATATTTATGCACAATGGCTAACCATGACCGTGACAGTTTTACGGGTGGAGGAAGCCGGAGTACCCGGAGAGAACCACTGAGCAACGACGAGCAGCTGCCAGCTCCCCAACATCGTAACTCCGCACTGCAGTACAGGCAGGATTAGATTGGTTGAAGACATGCGTACCATCGACGTGCAGTACGCCTTAGTACACGGCGTCATCGTGCCCCCACGCGGGCAATGGAGATGAAGTGTCTTGCCCAAGGACACAACGCGGTTGCCGCAGGTGGGATTCGAACCGAGGACCTCTCGGCTTGCAGCCTGCACCTCTACCTACTGATCCACCGTGCTCCCAATATAACTGACTAAAAAGAATCATTAGCATTTGAAAAGATATGGCAACCCCCAACCTCATTACCGAAGCTCCTGGTTATTTTCAAAACAACTTAACCATTTGTTACTGTTGTACGTCTTATGGCGTACGAAATCAAACAGCATGGTGATACTTTGTGGTCATTCGTTTTATTATTATTTTTCGATTTTTTAAAGTTTTAATTCCAATTTTCTCAGGAATAGTGTTCAGTGACAACCGTTGAGCCAAATGTTATCGCAGCTTAAAATGCTAATAAAATCCCGCTGTCAAGACTTCTGAACTGGTTGAGTGCTAGAAGCCACTATCAGGGCTTTCAAAAAGTGAGGATACCAGAGCAAAAGCCAACACTTTACTTGCTTATATTTTATATTCAGTCAAACACAAATAATATTTTGTTTATATAAATTTGTTTTATTGCAAATTATCGGAGAGTGCCTATGGGCACTCACCAATAATTTGTAATAAAACAAGTTTAGAATAACAAATTCAAACCACCAAAATTAATCTAGCTGTCAACCAGATAATCTCTAATGTTAAAAATATCTTGTTATTTGTACTTTCCGACGTTTGACGTCGCATTTTGAAAAAAAACGTTGAAAAACTGAATTCCTAGTGACGTTTGAACGTCAGTATAATTAAAGTCGCAAAGGGTTAAACAAACTGCTATCCGGTTAAAAATTACTTACTTTATTGGGGTTTAACGACACTTTCGATAGCCAGGGTCACATCGTATCGGACAGTGTTAAGGATGGAGGAAGTCGGAGTACTGGAAGAGAACGGCGAGCAACTGTTAGACTCCCCAACGTACTAACTCCACACAAGCAGGGTTAGCATTGATTGCACCAAGTGCCCCATCGACGTGCAGTACGACTTAGTACATAGCGCCACCTTGCCCCCACGTGGGCAATCTGTATTAAGTGCCTTGCGCAAGGACACAACGCAGTTACACCTGGCGGGGATCGGGCCGTGAACCTTTCGGTTTAGTCTGAACAATATTTTATTTGGAAGAATAAACTCTTAACTTTTACATACACTGACAATCTTATATGAACAGTAATATACAATACAAAGGGATATATTGAAAGTAAACACAATAAAAGAACAGGATTCAACAGTTAGCTTTAAACTTTTGTTGAGTTGTCTCCTTTCGGTTTGAAGTTCAATGCCGTAGCCACTACTGTTAAAATAGTTTCTTCTTTCTGTTCCAGTATTCTGATCTACAACATATAGGGAATTGAATAGAAGACAAAGATGAATATAAAAATTGTAAGTCAGTTAACGTACTATGTAAACAATGACAAACGAATGTACTATAAAATATGAAATCTAATCTGTTCTTGACCTACATATGGGAAACCAACTGGTTTTCTTAATGTAAAAGTCTCGACAGCAACAATTACTGATGTTGTGTCAAATCGAAATATGCAGACAACAAACATGCCCAACCACACACATTCAACAATCTGACATTAACAAAAGGACAGCTCTAAGCTACATGACGTAGAAGTAGGAATTTAATTAACCCCACTAATGATACATACGTACTAAATGGAACATTAATAAGGCAACATTCACAATAAATTCGACCAGTTACTCGCCGGCCTCTGCTTTATTATCACGACTTCTTCTCCTAGATTAAACGGTCAAATCGCTGAAACATGATATCATATTTTACTCCTGTGTATGAAAAATACTCCCCACTCTTCAAATTTAAAATATATTTATATTTATTGGTGTTTAAGGTCACATACTTATGCACAATGGCTAATCGTGACCGTGACAGTTTTACGGGTGGAGGAAGCCGGAGTACCCGGAGAGAACCACCGAGCAACGACGAGCAGCTGTCAGCTCTCCAACATCGTAACTCAGAACTCTGCACCGCAGCACAGGCAGGGTTAGATTGGTTGAAGACATGCGCACCATCGACGTGCAGTACGCCTCAGTACACAGCGTCATCGTGCCCCCATGTAGGCAATCGGGGTGAAGTGTCTTGCCCAAGGACACAACGCGGTTGCCAGAGGTGGGATTCGAACCGAGGACCTATCGGCTTGCAGCCTGCACCTCTACCAACTGAGCCACTGCGCCCCCACTTCAAATTTAAAAATACAATGTTTTTTTGTTTTTTTTGTATTTATTTTAGCCTAAATTACATATTTTTGATAAAAAATAATAATTACATATCTAGTTATTTTTCAACCGTACAATTCACTCACCAATAATTGTTTATTGCTTAACATATCATTGTTTTTAACTCTTTGCATGCTGCTGACGAATCGACCGCATCCGCCCTCGTAATATGCAAATTCAGCAGTTGAAAAAAATATTATTTTTCAAAAACATTCAACAAGACCATATCATATCACCCTTCGTTGGAACGGGCTCGTTCCATCGAGGGGTCACATGATATGGTTTTATTGAAATTTAAAAAAAAAAAAATAAAAATTATATTTAAAATAATAAATTTTAATATCGTCTGCGTTGGGTAAAGGGTTAACCAAATTCCCACCTTAAATTGAATGAACGTTTTGATCAGTAATTTCTTGATTTAAATGTAGATGATTTTTTACATCAACACTAGTCATGGCTGCTACACAGCAGCCATGACTAGATTTGGTGAAAAAATATCTTGAAAATACTCAGCGGGTGCAGAGTTAAAGACTTGTTGATATTAATTTACTGGGGGGCGCGGTGGCTCAGTTGGTAAAGGTGCGGGTTTCAAGCCGAGAGGTCCTCGGTTCGAATCCCACCTGCAGCAACCGCGTCATTGCCCACGTGGGGGCATGGTGACGCTGTGTACTAAGGCGTACTGCACGTCGAAGGTGCACCTGTCTTCAACCAATGCTAACCCTGCTTGTGTGGAGTTGGTATGTTGGGGAGCTGACAGTTGCTCGCCGTTGCTCGGTGGTTCTCTCCGGGTACTCCGGCTTCCTCCACCCGTAAAACTGTCACGGTCATGGTTAGCCACTGTGCAGAAATATGTGACATGAAACACCAATAAATAAATAAATAAATTAATTTACTGATAATAAGGGTTTTTATATCGAACAGATGTAATTTGCATTTTCGAAAAAAAAAAAATTATTTCGGTAAAATTCCTCATGTTTCCCATTACGATGATATTTGAATGCTTATTTTGTTTTTTCTAAACAATATTACATTATTTTTTTGTCATTGAACGTTTCTAATTTCATCATAACTGTCAGAAATGGTATACGAATGGGGTAAATATCATTTTTGTACGTTTTGGGGTAATACCTCTTGTCTGTATTTTCTACAAAAAGGAAATCGTAGCCTCACCTACAGTAATGGCCACTTAGTCTAAAAATGTTCAAAATGTTCCTCATACACTACGCTTTTGAAATAACTCCAGACATACTATTCAGCCTGTGATAATGTCAGATCCGGTCTCAGAGCCCTAAGCGAAGGCGCTAAGCATGGACAATTTCTAGATTTAGCTCTGATTAGCGAAAACAAATATTTGATATGCTGCTTTGCAACTGAAACAAACATGTATTATTACCACTCAATCTATAAGTTACTAGTAGATTAACATGATTTTGGAGGGCCGTTAAAACTCCATAATTTCAGTGACGTCATTCGACGAAGCCGGGCCGCGGCCGATAATGGTATAAATAGCCATTAGCGGCCCGCGCCCCGGCTATTTTTAGATTCCATGGTCTAATGAATTACTCCCATTCGTATGACGTCCCTTTGTATTTCTGAACTGAAGTCGAACGCACGATCGAAACAGAAATATCGAACCACTTCAGTGATTATTTTTTTCAAGCAATTCCCTCGTGCGGTTAGTTGTGGGAGTGGTAATAATAGTAATAACATGATTGCTGTCAGGCATCATGATTCATCAGCGGCCCTGCAGCAATGATGAACAGCCCTTGGGCTTATTAACGGCCCTCGACTTCGTCTTGGGCCTTTAATAAACCCTCGGGCTGTTCATCATTGCTTCAGGGCCGCTAATGAACCACAATGCCCTCCAAAATCATGTTATTGTTATATTATCAACTCTGGTGGGTCACAGGAAAATGGAAGCCCAAGTTTGGATTAGAAGCACGAGTCGCCTTCCCAAGCTACGCTTCTACCCAGATAGCACGCACTATATTCATAAACATTTCTCTTTATATACACAATTGTATGGAGTTTTCTCTTTTACTTTTTGTTTCAAACATGCCAAATACTCTCCTCCACCCCCCACCCCATCTTTGACATATTTGTGAAGGAGTGTTTTATTTTCTAAGAGTGTATTTATTTTTTAAGGAGCGTACTTAAATATTTCTAACCGAGTGGTCAGATTTTTCCGCCGAACGTCTGTCAAAATTTCATTCTTTCACCGAAGTCAAATGACGTGAATCGGAATAAACCCAGGGGAATCGTATGCGAGTATGCTTCTGGTGTTTAGCTGAAGACTGCGGCGCACAGTCAGCACAAAACTACCGGGGATGGACAATACTAGAAGACGCTGGACGAAGGCCTTTCTTTCAAAGGTAGAGTTATCCTTTGGGGATATACATGCTATGTGGCAGATTACACAGGGGGGGCTAACTTTAAGTGATCCTGGACCCACGGCCGTGTTTTCAGAATAGTGAAAAGATATTAAACACAGAGAAATTCTGGTTCCTCCAGAGACTAAAACTGGTACTTCAGTTTGCCCTGGTGGGAAACCAAATTTGGTTACATGAAACCAAACATACACGTTTTGGTTCTTCAAGCCGTCACATATGCCGGAGTGTAGATTTCTATACATTGTAAAATATAAAGCCGCGCCAAGTTGAAATTTTAAAATTGCAACGAAGCAACACCAGTAACACCTTAACCCTTTAACACGATAAAAAATCTATTATTTTAATAATTTAAAAAAAAAAAATTCTTCACAAACGTTCTACAAAAACATATCATGTGACACCTCATTGGAAAAAAAACAACGAACTCGTTCCAATGAGGGTTCACATGGTAAGGTTTTGTTGAAAATTTTTAAAAAATATATTTTTTCAACTCCGAAATTTTTAAATTACTCGGATGATTCGTTAGGTAATGGATATTATTAAACGCCTTGTTCTATGTAATTCCTATCTACAGCAACACTAAACCATGCGGAAAATCAAAATCTGTTCCGTACATATGTGTGGAACGGAAATCGTTCACGGACTATTTTTAACATAGAAGCGAAATTTCACTGGAATTTTCTACAAATCATGTAACACAATTACAATTTGAATCGCTAGCCAGTAGGCACATAGGACACATTGGAACCCAGGGGACGAAATGGTAACACGGTTCCCCCCGTAAAGTTGGTTGGCGATAAAATGTGTTCTTTTGGTTGATAGTTGTCACATGCATTCCTGACTGTCCTTCTAATAATTATTTTATAGATGTAATAAACACAGAACGACACGCGGGTGAATGGGTTAATTGATATTGCACTTGTGCAATCGCGGAAGGATAATACTCGAGGCCTGCGGCCTCTCGTTTTATCCTTCCGCCTTGGCACTCGTATATCGCCATATCGATTAACGCATTCACACGCGTGTGTCGTTCTGTGTATAAGTTGTGAGACAACGTTAATGTTTCATATAAACAACTCTATATAAAATTGCCTGGGTATAGATCAGATGAAGACTCATTTGTTTTGGTTCTTCGATGAGTTTTAGTTCTGCTCTTTAACGGATAACCAAATTTGGCGGTGATTTCTCTGAGTGTATAGATAATGTAAATTTCTATAACAATAACATGAATTTGAAGCGATTTGTGGTTTATTAACGGCCCAACAGAAATGAATAGCAGCCTGACATCTTATAAGAGACAAGAGACGAAATCGAGAGCCGCTAATAAAATGGAGGGCTGCTATTCATTTCTGGAGGGTCGTTAATAAAACCACAATGAACTGCAAAGACACGTTATTACACTTATTAACATTTAGGCTCTGAAGTTGGGAATTGTGATAAGTGCTGACACTGTCAACAAATTGTCCCATTCGGTAATCGGACCAGCAATAAACTGCCGTAAATTACGGATGAAGTGATAACTTTGAGATTCGCCATGGACGCGTACAGTACCACACAGAAAGACCGGGTACTCACTTTAAACACGTCTTGACAATTATCCGTCGAGACGAAAAAGGCCTGGTATCTGATACCTGTATCTCTCACGAATTCCTAACAGACTTCTGTTTAGTTGTATTTTCCAATATTTCTCATTTTTGGTGAGGCTCCAAACGGGGGGCAGGGGGGGGGGGGATTCCGGCATTTCACTTCCAATTGCATAAATCTGATTATGCATTGCAATAAACACCATTTGTAAGATTTCCTTCTTTTGCACAACCATTCTTCAAATTTCTCAACTCCCTCAACACAAGAGGCCGCTTTTCCGGTCCAGGAAAACGATACGGCATACTTTCATTAAGTATGATGGCTACTATGTGAACGTGTGTGGTAGAACAATTAATATTTTCAACGCGCAGCCTGAAGGCTGCACGTTCAAAATATTAATTGCCCTACCTCCAGATAATGGATATGGACTCTTCCAATTTCGGCCATTGGACTAGCATGGAAGATACCACCAGTGTTCGATTGAGACATTTCGAACGATTGAATTATTTTCAATTTGTCGCCTGTTTGTTTTCAAACTAACGACAGGTCACATAATCAATCAGCTGATTTAATTTTACGGATCAACTAAATGTTCGAAACTTACGTTAAGAGTAAACTAAACTGTCATCATTAATGGACAGTTCGATAAATCCCGTACAAACTAGAAATTATTGCTTTGTTTTTTCCCTTTGAATTTCGAAGCGACGGAATAATTTCCGGAAACTAACTCTAAATTCTTTGATCACGTGGCACGAGCTAAAAGTGGCATTCCGATATTGGAAATTGATTTCAACACCGGCCCGCCACTTTGTCACTGCGCAATTTCTTATCAACCTACCTTACAATTGTTTACTGCAGGCGTGCACTACAGTGGAAGACCCTAACTCGGAAAATATACTCTCTATTTTGATCTTTCCCAAGAGATTTGGGAAAGAAAAGTAGTGCAAAAGCACCAAGAAAAGATAAGCCAAAACTAGGTAGAGCGCCATCGGCGCACACCCAGTAGGGGACGCTCTTCTCTTAGTACAAATCCAAGACTTCCGGAACCAGTTCACAAGGCAGTCACCAATGAATCATTCTTTTTTCGTCCGGCCAGGTGGCAGGGCGCCATTTTTCGCATTCAGAAACAGTGATAATTCAACTCGTTGATGATGGTTTCCTTTGACTGGAATTATGGATCTGAGGATCGTATGATAACAGGACTGTGTTTTATATATTCTCGTTATTATTTTCAACCACATTTTCATTGTATTTTATATATTTTTCGTGTCGCGAGCGACTTTCTCGTACCGTGCGGTTCGGACATAAAACTTTTCAGTTGATAAATTGTATTATTATTACTGGAGTTAGGTGTCAATGGGGGACTGTATGGACAGGATTTCTCCACGCTGTTGCGGACAGAATTTCTGTTTTTTTGGGTCCCTGTCGACCGTCTGGGTTCAGTTGTGTTCCTGCCGGTAATTTTTCTGCCACCTTTCTCTCGTAATTGGGGGTGTTCTTCTACTTTCTATATCTGTTGAGTTCACCTTTTTCTTCTCTGCCCCCACCTCTGTTATGTCCAGTACGGTTTCTTTAGGGCAATGCCTTTCGCCCTCGCTTATGGTGCGTTCTCGTGGCCGTTACTCCCGCACCTGCGGGGGGGGGGGGTGCTGTCATTTCGCCCCCCTCCCCCCGACACGACCACGTCTGGTGTGAGTTATACCCCCTCCGCGGGGGATGTGCAATTTTTAACCGTGGTGGATACTGCAAGAGCTTTTGAGTTGTCTGATGAAGAAATGCCTAGTTCCGGGACTATGGTCCCTCTTCTGTCGACATCTGAGGCTGTCACTAGGGTTGTGACTCCTCCTTTGGAGGCCGAGCTCGGTTGCTCTCTCCCATTTTCCACCAGTTTCAACAGCTCCCGTCGTATCTGCTGCTACTGCTACTGCTGTTCGGTCTGCATCGTCATCGGTCACCGTTTCAGTCGGCCTCGGCTTATCCCTGCAGGGGTCTGCATCGATGTATGGTAGTGTGGATGTGGGGTTTCGGCCTCAACCTTCCCTGACTTCAACGCGGCTGAATCTGAAGTGGCGGCCGACTGAACCGCCAGCTGTGGTCTCTCCGCCGTTGAGCACAGCAGTTTTGTCTCTGCAGGAGTCTGCAGAGATGTCTGGTAGTGTAGACGTGGGGTATCGGCCTCAGCCTTCCCCGACTTCAACTCGGCGAAGTCGGAAGTGGCTACCGACCGAACACCCTGCTGTGGCCTCTCAGCCGTTGAGCACAGCAGTTTTATCCCGGCAGGGGTCTGCATAGATGTCTGGTAGTGTAGACGTGGGGTATCGGCCTCAGCCTTCCCTGACTTCAACTCGGCGAAGTCGGAAGGGGCTGCCGGCCAAACCATCTGCTGTGGTCTCTCAGCCGTCGAGCACCGCAGTTTGCTCATTGGATTCGGATGTTCATGGTGGGGCCACCATGAGCTCCGTGGCGTATCCGTCTGCGCACTCTGACCCATGGCCAGTTTTTGCGGGACCAACGCCTTTTGTGCAGCCTGGACCTTCTGCCCCTCAGAGATCCGCGGCGAGTCTCCTGAGTTTCCGCTATGTAGATCCTCGGGGCATGTCATACCCCTATATACATCTGCCTTCAGATGTTTCGGCTGCATCCCGTCGCCCCGCGTCGGGTGTATTTGATGATCGTGACCCTTCGCTAGTTAAAAGGGTCATGAGTGAAGCCCCTTTTCCGGTTCGTTTCCACGTCGAACCGACCGACACGGTCAGTGAGCTTAGGGAGGCCCTCTCCTTGCTCACTCAGGTTCTGTCCAAGAATCTTTTCCGTTGCTTCCAGCGAGGCTACGAGTGGTTTCCGGGCGCCCCCTGTGGCGCCGCCTCCCGGGATTGCAAACAGGCCACTTTCTGGTCCCTTGGTGTGCCTACACCATGGGAGGCGCCGGCTGGTTTGCCCATGATGAGCTATGTGTCTTTCCACTCATGGGATGAGTCCGACATACCTGACGTCGAGAGCCAACAGTCTTCTGACTTGGGGCCATCTCTTGACTTTGTGTTTGGGTTCCTTCCAAATCTCAAACCGTCAAACCAGCCGACACTGTCAGCCCGGCCGCGATCATCGGTCGCGCGCCTACAGCCTGTAGAGCAACCTGCTTCTGGACGCCTTCGACCGTGCCTGTCTGAACAGATGGTTGAAGCGTTTACAGCTTTGGACTCTAAGCTGAGTTCCAAGGCAATGAAGACTTCGCTCTTCACCAGGGTTGATACTTTTTTTTGCCTCCGGCGCGTTATCGTTCCTACGATTCCGCCAACCCGTCAGTCTGCCAGACTTTGACGGTCTTGGATCAGGACTCCAACTCCCAAGTCGGCCGTTATTCTATGGAGACCCTGGAGTCCGTGTTAGGCGTATCGAGAGATCATCGGTCGCGCGCCTACAGCCTGTAGAGTAACCTGCTTCTGGGCGCATTCGACCGTGCCTGTCGGAACAGATGGTTGGAGCGTTTACAGTTTTGAACTCTAAGCTGAATTCCAAGGCTATGAAGACGTCGTTCTTCACCAGGGGTTGACACTTGTTTTTCTTCCGGCGCGTTATCGTTCCTACGATTCTGCCAATCTGTCAGTCTGCCAGACTTTGACGTTCTTGGATCAGGACTCCAACTCCCAAATCGGACGTTATTCTATGGACACCCTGGAGTCCGTGTTGGGCTTATCGAGAGAGATGTTGGACATGCTTTCTCTCTCAGAGCACGTCGTCTCTGCTTTGCTGCTTATCTGCCCCCAGATAAGTTTGACGACGTAGAGGTTCGTTTGTGTGTGCTTTCCAAGGCGCTCATGCATCTTACTCACACGCTTGCCTGTAACACGGCTAACTTGGAATTAGTTCGCAGGGACGCTGTGCTGGACACAAGCCATTCCCTTCCTGAGGGGCAGTGCGCTGATCTTCGATCTGCTTCTTTGGCGGGTCCGCAACTATTCCATGGTTCCGTGGCGAAGGTCCGGGATGACGCCCTATGTCATTCCATAGATCAGCTGCTGCTTTGTCAGCTTGATCAGCCTTCTGGTGGGGGCAGGGGACGTCCAAAGCCTAACAAGTGCCCTTCTGCTTCCTCTGCGAAGCCAAGGACTGATCCTCCTGTCGCCTCTTCTACTTACTCACAGGATAAGGGTAGGCGTTGGCAGTAGTCGCCCCAATTCGTCCCAGGTTGAGGCATCCAACTCAGTCGAGAGTGCCTCTTCCAACACAAGTCCCTTTCAACGTTACACGTTGGGAACCTTTGATCACAGAGATAGGCAATCACCTGTCAAAGGGGGCGATTGGGGTCATCAAGAACATTCATTCAGTGGGATTTTATTCCCGCCTGTTCTTGGTTCGGAAGACGGACGGCCGACGCCGACCGATTATCGATCTGAGTATCCTGAACCAGTCTATCATTGCTCCTAAGTTCAGCATGGAGGCTTTCAGGTCGGTTCGCCGCTCCATTCATCAGGGTGTTTTCGCTTCCAGCATCGACCTGCGAGACGCTTATTTTCACGTTCAGATTGATCGGACATCGCGAAGGTATCTCAGGTTCGCTTTTCTGGGGCGAGTTTATCAGTTCAAGGCCATGTCTCAACCTGGATACTTGGGCCTTCAACCGCCTGATGTCGCATGTGTTAGTCTTACATCGCACGCAGTTCAAGGTGTCTACGTCGGCATATCTAGACTATATCCACCAGAGCCATTCCAATGCTGCCTTTCCTTTCTGGAGTCGGATGTCGACACACTGTTCAGCCTGCTCACGTCACTGGGGTTCAGAGTCAACGAGGAGAAGTCGGACCTGGTCCTTTCTCCGTCGTTTTGTCATCTAGGGATCGGCGTCTGTATTCAGCTGAATATGGTGGCGGTTTCCCGGGCAAGGGCTGTGATTCTCTCAGCCTTTGCCCTGACTCTGTTCCAGTCCACAACCGTTCGGTGTCTTCCCCAACTGCTCGGTCTCCGCGGTTCGGTGACGGATCTCATTCCTCTAGGTCGGCTGCATGTCAGACCTCTCCAACACTTTCTGCTACAGTCGCTGGATGCCGAATGTCGATCCTCTGGATCTGGTGCTTCAGTTAGCGGAGTCTCTTCCTCGTCACCATCTTCCCTGACGGATGTTCAGATGATTATGCAGTGAGTTCCGTTGGACTTCCCCACGTCCGATCGTGTTCTGACGGCAGTCGCCATCGATATCGGATGGGGTGTGACGTTGGATTGTCCAGGTCGTTCCCTTCACGGGTCATGGAACCAGGATAAAGCAGCTCTTCACGTCAACCAGAAGGAGCTTCTTGCTCTTCTTCTGAGGTTCCGGCAGTGGATCCCCCACCTTTCGAATCGCCAGGTCCTTCTGTTGTCCGACAATTCGACAGTGGTTGCTTACATTCGGTACCAGGGCGGCACGCACTCTGTTACCATGTACGAGCTAGTTCGGGATCTTCTACTGCTCGCGCAGGATGTCAACGCCGGAGTGGTGGTTCATCACATTCCCGGTTTTCTGAACGTCCTAGCCGACACCCTGTCACGACGGGGCAGGTTCATTTCCACCGAGTGGGTGCTCCACATAACGATGTTCCAGTCGCTTTGCGATCTCTGGGGCCGTCCCCCACATCGATCTCTTTGCGACTCGTTGGAACCATCAGGTGGACAAGTTCGTGTCCCCGTGTCCAGATGCTCTGGCTTTCACCGTGGACGCTCTGTCACTCCATTGGAACGGTTTTGTCGGCTACGCCTTCCTGCCGGTTCCGATTCGGCCTCAGGTTCTAACCAAGATACGGACCTGCAGTTGTCGAATCATTTTGATCGTCCCCGTGTCGCCTCAGTGGGTGTGGATCAATCTGCTACGCTCTCTGTTGGCGGCGGTTCCGGCACGTCTCCCTCTACGTCGCGACCTTCTTTGCCAAGGTCACCCGAGGAGGTTTCACGTCGACCCGACTTCATTGTGCCTTCGCGCATATCTTTTGTTAGGTCCTGTCTCCTCCGTAGAGATTTTTCGAGACGAGCAGTGGAGTTGCTTTTCTTCTCCAAGGAGGCACTCCACTGGTTTAGCCTATGCGGCTAAGTGGAATGTCTTCTGTCGATGGTGTGCGGATCACTCTCTTGATTATGCCAATCCATCGATCACACAGCTTGCGGAGTTTCTGGTATATCTGTTTGATTCTCGGGGTATCCAGTCTGTTACCATCAAAAGGTACAGGCCCATGCTTCGGAGACCTTTTTCGTATGTGGGACAGCGTCGTATCGGCACTAATCCATACCTCTCCAAGCTTGTTCGGCACTTTTCCTTGAAAAGGTCTAGGACTTTGCAGCTTGCCCCAAGATGGAATCATTCTTGGGTACTAGTCTGTTTGTGGGGAGGGGGGGGGGGGGGGGCGCCGTTCGAGACTTTATCCCAGGTGGATATGCATTTGCTCACATACAAAAGGGCTTTTCTGATGGCTTTTTCCTCAGTCAGACGGGTTAGTGAGCTTTACGCCCTCTCGGTTGACCCGGTCTTTTTCAGGAGCTCTCCCAACAGTGTTATGTTTACCACTGATTGCTCATTTCTGGCCAAGAATCAGGTACCAGAAACTACTCCGCCTCCTATCTGTATCGGGGCTCTTCCTTCTGTTAAGGGTAAACACCCTTTGCTCTGCCCAGTTCGTGCAATTCGCTTTTATCTAAATCGGATGCTGTTCATAAGGAAGGGTAGGAACGACTTTTCTGTCTCTTATTCCTGGTCGACAGAAAATCTCTCCTCGCTCCATTTCTCGGTTGATTTGTCTTGCTATTCGTTCAGCTTATGTTCGTCTAGCGACTGGCGATTGTATTACCAATCGCATTTCTGCCCACGAGGTGCGTGCATTGTCTACCTCTTCGGACTTATACTAACTCCGGCATGTTGTCGGATGTTATGCTGGCAGCCTACTGGAGAAATGCTACTTTCTCCACTTATCGGTGACAATTGCAGGAGCAGGCAGAGCACCTTTGTACTGCGGGTCCTCTTTCTTCTGCTCAGGCTGCTCTCTACCCGAACCATTCGGTTTCTTACAAGGTCAGTTCCAGATCTGTGCTGTTACTGCCCTTTCTGTCTGTGCGTCGCACAGAACCATACGCTTCATCTCTCATTGTTTTTTACTAATGTTTTTTTGTGATGCTATGGTTTGATAGGGCTAGGAATCTCTTCCTCTGTCCTAGGCTCCAGTGCAATTGAGTTATGTGTGGGTTGGTTATGTGATTCCCTCCATCCTATTATCTATTCAGCCTGAATTAAATAATTATAAAGCAGGTTGATAAGAAATATAAATTTTATAGTAAATTTCCTTTCTTATTATACCTACCGCACTTGTTTACATGGATGCCCTCCCGTCTTCTTATTTGAGTATGAATCCTTCCTCCCCGCTGATCACATAACTCATATGTTGGCGGACTCAAAAAAATGATTCATTGGTGACTGCCTTGCGCACTGGTTCCGGAAGTCGTGGATTTGTCTCTTGGGAAAGATCAAAATAGAGAGTATAGTTTCCGAGTTAAGGTCTTCCACTGTAGTGCAAGCCTGTAGTAAACAATTGCGGTAGGTATAATAAGAAAGGAAATTTACTCTAAAATTTGAATTTCATCGCCCGGTAAAACATCGATTTTACACTAGGGAACGTCCTGTAAAATAGTAATAAAGAACAATATTTTACACTATATGAGGAAAATGTTCGAAAATGGAAATTTTGGTAAAGCCTGCGGTGTCTTCTTTATACATGATCATAGTGTTGGTCAGCCAAACTATTCCCTAAATTTGTAACTTCTGATTCAAATTTTGAAAAAAGGTAGCCAATTTAAAACGGCCCAGAAGAAACCGGTTCGGAAGAGACAGCTGTGTGCATGAGGATTGCTGTTATCCCTACATGCAAAAAAGTAAAAATTGGCGACCTTCTCTTTTCTTCAGACTTGCAATGTTTTTTTTACACTCTGCAGTACGACTGTAGTGTAATTTCCGTTTTATGACATGATTGAGAGATTATAGTTCCTGTTGGATTGACTTATTCAACTTTAAAAGAGCTACAAGGGGTACGAATATGACACCTATTTATGGGCTGGCGTATTAGCCGTTTGCAGTATTTATCAGTATCCTGGAGACCTCCGTCACCTAAAACCCACTGTTTTCATTCTGATAGTCGAATATTTGCAATGGGATCACTGAGAAGGCAAAAAATGCCAGCGTAAAAGTACAGAACGAGAGGTGCAGCCTCGAGTTCTATTCTTCCGCAATGGAATGAGTGCCTATTGACGAATGCATTTCAAATTTTAACCCTTTGAACCTTGGTGTCATCTTCCATGTTATGTCAGTGGCAGTAATTAGAAGAGACCATATTAATTATTTGGGGGTAGACCAATTAATATTTTCAACGTGCAGTCTTACACATTAATTTAACAGGAATACCGCTCAGTTAAGTTATAAAGTGTCACGCTACTGGGCCGATGAAGAGGTTCTCGTATTCAAAGGGTTAAAACTCTTTTTATTATTTTTTGAATTGACATTCGGTTTATCGGGAATGGCTTCCGAATTTATCTGTGTCAGAATGCAACGTTTCGATTGACCGATTTCGAAGATGGACGTGGTTTAGTTCTTTTGGTGGAACCATGACTTCAGTTGGAAAAGTGGTGCATCACCGGAAACCCGTATGGAACACGTGTTCCGCACGGATTTGTAAATATCGAACTGGAGGAAACGTAATAGGCGTGTGATATACTACTCAAAATTTGCTTAGCACCATGTATATCCAACTACCTGTATTATGTTATAGTTGAAATATTGTAATGAAAAATGTATATATTTTTTATTTAATTATGTCTTTAACGATTTAAGTACAGAAATTAAGATTTTATTTGTGTTTGACTTTATTTTTTAGCTTTGAATACGATAATCATGGAAAATGGATATTATTGATAAAAGAGGAAATATTTCAATATGCCAAAAAGTTGACGGAGCGAACTGGTATGGGTTCAGTATCGTGTATCGTAACAGCGCCTCCTCATGCTCTCAATCAGGTTCCTGGTGGTCCTTTGTGGGATGTTGTTCCATCCTTGGACCAGCATGGCACCAAGCTCCTGGACACTTCTTTGCTGGACTGGATAGGCTGAAATTGCAAGCTGCAACTCAGTCCAGACATGTTCAATTCGATTGAGGTTAGGGGATCCTGCTGGCCAGACCATACGCTCAATCCCCTCCCTCTGTCGGTACACCCAGACAGCATGGGCAACATGAGGACGGGCATTATCGTCTATCAGAATGAATCTATCACCCACTGCAACTGCATACAATCTGACGTGGACATCCAGGATCTCATCAATATACCGTTGTGCAGTCAATGTACCACGTTCAAGGACACAGGGCTCAGTACGTCCGTCCTACCTGATGCCGCCCGCAGACCATGTTTGACCCTCCACCATAGCGGTCATGCTCAGCTCAGTAATGTTGGCTGCATGGAATCGCCCTCCTGGTCTTCTCCACACCCTAGAACGCCTATCTGTGTGGTCTAGGCAGTACCTTGACTCATCTGTAAAAGGGACAGGTCGCCAATCTTCTCTAGTCCATCCAACGTGGTCCATGGCCCATTCATATCATGCACTGCGGTGGTTCTGGGACAGCGGAATGCGAATACATGGTCTTCTCGATCGGAGACCACCTTGTTGCAACCTTGCCTGGATAGTCTGTGTCGAAACATTTACCGCGGATGCATTCTGAAGGTCACTGCGAAGCTGGGTTGCTGTGGCAAAGCGATTCCTACCGGCCTGAATGATCAAAAACTGGTCTTCAGTTGCAGATGTTGTCCTATCTCTGCCACCACCATGCCGTCTTACTGGTGTGCCATACTGCTGAAATCTTGCCCAGGCTCTGGTGATCACCGTATGGTGCACACCTGACGATGGGTAGCCGATTGTTCCACCATCCCCACAGCCCGCCACATTTCTGCTTCAGATAAATGTCTTCTTACATTTGCATTTGCCATATTCAATCATTAAATCACAAGGGTTTATGTTGAAATGAAGATGGAATACCCTACACATGTCATGTACATGTAGACAGTACACGAAAACATCTTGAAAATCAAGGGGTACATGCTTTCCATGACTGTCACGAAAAGTCTGCCTGTCAAGCGAGCTAATGTAAACACTGGACACCATCTCAATACATTCCTCAATCATATCCACTAAAAATATTGCAAATATGTCGCAAGCAAATTTCACAATGATGTGTCAACTATTTGGTGCTTAGCAAACTTTGAGTAGTATAATATAAATGATGTTTCTCTTATTTTTCAGGTTATTGTAGTTCTGATTATCGCTGTATGTTTACACCACACAATAGCACAGTCAAGTAACGAGGTAGTCCCTACAGACACTCCGGCTTCACATTCCCACTTTCAGGAGCTCTGTGATGCCATAAAGACAAGTTGTTTGACGTTCAGCACCCTGGGTGACAGGATGAAATGTTTAAACCTTTGGCTCGTGCACTGCGTTAACTCTCCACCTTTTATTGTGCCAACTACATCATCTCCACCAGCCACAACAACAACTCCATTGGATGACTAATTCTCTTACAACATTATCTGAAGATCGAAACTCCATATCGTATTGCAAGAAGCAGATTCTGTTCCAGTTACAATCAATTTTAACTCTATTTGACAACTATTTGACTCTATTTTTACAGAGATATTGTACCCAATATAATAATCATGGAAATTAAAAATCTTCAGTAACTAAATTCTTATGTTTTCTTGTGTCTATGTACGTGGGTTGGGGGCGCGGTGGCTCAGTTGCTAGAGGTGCAGGCTGCAAGCCGAGAAGTCCTCGGTTCGTATCCCACCTGCGGCAACCGCGTTGTGTCCTTGGACAAGACACTCAACTCCCATTGCCCACGTGGGGGCACGGCGACGTTGTGTACTAAGGCGTACTGCACGTCGATGGTGCACCTGTCTTCAACCAATGCTAACCCTGCTTGTGTGGAGTTGGTATGTTGGGGAGCTGACAATTGCTCGCCGTTGCTCGGTGGTTCTCTCCGGGTACTCCGGCTTCCTCCACCCGTAAAACTGTCACGGCCATGGTTAGCCATTGTGCAGAAATATGTTACCTTAAACACCAATAAATAAATAAATATACGTGGGTTAAAAATATATACACATATTTCCACGGTATTGTCGAAGGTGATAATGGTTACGAAAATGTTTTTTTTCATTTTTATCCTTACTTGGTAACACCGTCATTTTGCGTTTTTTGAAATCATGGAATTGACTCTTTATTTCGACAACCAGTGTCAGGAGTTGATCATATTGTGTCGATACTCGGCCATAGGGACGGTCATCGACACAATATGGCCAACACGGCCAATCTGCAATGGCTGAGGGCCTGAGAGTACTTTTAATACATGACAGCTATCACTGTGACATCAGTTCTTTGAAAGAATTGATAACCAGAAACTTGCTGTTGAGTTACCTCTCATACATTACAGACAATAGTCAATGTTTTGCACAAAATCACTACGCTCGATACATTCCTGCCAAAGGTTGTACAATCACATTGTCTGGAGTGGAATTTATATTGAGCACATTTTAAATTGCTCTGATTAAATTATCCGAGAAAGAATTTTCAAAAATAATTCCTGAAATAATGAGAAATCGAAGAAGCCGAAATAAATATAGTTCACGCGCATGAAGACATCCTTACTTAAGCGCTATTTGTAAATGAACAAAGGCACACCTCATTTCTTTCATAAATACCATGGAGGAGTTTTTCGAGGCATTATCGCTTTACCCAACGAAACGGCCACATTCGCCCTCGTAATATGCAAATTCAGCAGCTGAAAAAATTATATTTTTCAAACAATTTCAACAAAACCATATCATGTGACCCATCGTTGGAACGAGCTCGTGGAGCTCGTTCCAATGAGGGGGTCACATGATATGGCTTTGTTGAGATTTTTTTAAACATTTTAAAAAAAATATTTTTAAAATAATAAATCTGCGTTGGGTAAAGGGTTAAAACATTGTGTCCACAATTTAAACTCATTCTTTGCATTGAAAGGAAGACAGGTGGTGGCTGTTTGGAATACCGGTAAAGTTCTTCGTGAAGTGTCTGTTAGTGAGTTAATGAGATATGAAAAAGTACGATATCCTACCATATTTGCCATATTTGCCGACTACATGTATTTGAAGTTCAATTTGGCAATGATTACAGAAACACGAACGGGTTGTAGTTATGAGAATTATACAGAGTACTGGTAAAAAGGTTTGAATAATAGTTTATACCACGCTCACCTATGTCACTACTTGTGAAAAACCCGTATGTTAAATTTTAGCTTTTAACCATCACTACCTGTGTAAAGCTTGTACTGCGATTAAAATGTTTTCAATGAGCATTTCATTACAAAAATCTACCCCTATAGTTGGAACTACATCCAGCTTCACTTTTGACATGACCTAATTTGCCGACTTCTATACATTCAAACTTCACGATGTTTCATTCAAACATACGTCGTTTTGCTGTGCTCAGTATCTGCAACGTGCAATGACTTATTAAGTTTTAAATACCTACAATTAAATATTTAAAATAAAATTTAAGAATTGTTAATAATAATCTGCCTGAAAATTCAAGGTACATTCAATCAACTTTGACGATGTGTCTACCTGTCAATCAAGCAACCACGTGCAGCCGGAAGTACTGCCAACCGGCGCAGATGTAAACGAAACAAACCCATGTGTTTGCGATAGAAAGTATCGTTTTTTCTCCTTTTTAAGTGGCAAAGTCTATTATTTATTAAGAGCATGATATAAAAAAAACAAACAGGTACTGGGGCTGGTAATCAGATTTAAACCACGAGTAGGTTAAAAGTTTAACCACGAGGTTCGTGGTTTAAACCTGATTACCGGCCCTAGTACTTATATTTATTTTAGCCGCATAATATCCGGTTAACTGTCGCCATTATTTCACCGAATCTGGGATCAAAACTATAGGAATTGGAAAGCAATATTCTCAAAAACTATTCCGTAGTATGTATACAAACGAACGTTGTCGAGTACTCGACAACGTTCGTTTGTATACATACTACGGAATAGTTTCTGCGGTTACTCAGTACTCACGGAAATTGTCGATCATTAACGAAGTCTTGGACGCCAAAGTCGATTATTTCTCAATATATACAGCGCTGCTTCAAGGTGTAATCTATCTCAAGGAAGAAGCGGCAGATTTACTTCGTTTTAACCGCGGAATGACGATAACTATCGATATTTCGGATAACGGTTGACGTTGTTTTTAATCGGTTAGGTAGGTAACCGGTTACAAACCGGTTATCCGGTTAAACATTTCAGTACTAATAAGGAATCCCGACAAAAATAACAAGGAATAGATAGGTAATTCGAATGTCTGAATTGTAAATAAAATACTTCATACTCCATATTCGGCGAACGCATATTCATCATTTCCTCACAGACGTGTTGAAAACTCTCATAGGAAAATGAATGACCAGAAAATATAGATTGTGTTGAAACGACGTGCTTGTTATGATCACGTGATTCTTTGGCCAAGTTGGGAAACGATTTGATTTCCTAAGATCTGAAATCTGCAAACATTTCTTTGCTGTTTTCAAATCTGACAGACGATGTAATGTATAACAGACGATATATTCATGGGAAAATATTCAGCTGACAATGTGATAATTCCGATTTTCAGTCCTTAGTAGCAAGTTACGCAAGTTGCAGCAAGGTATTAATACGCCACCCATTCGAACTATTGTTATTCTGTATTTGTCGATGAACAAAACACAAAACTGGAAAATTATATTTGAAACCAAAAATATATTCACATCAGCATACATTACAGTCCTCACAATTGTATATTTACGAAAAAATAATTTGACTGTAGCCGAACTATATTTGTGACGTAAAGAAGACTTGGTGAAGTCTGCTAATCGAACAAGAAGAACAATGCCAAGGAGAAATTTCAGAAAGTTCTGTTCACCAAATACAGCGAAATCGTAATTTTAAATTTCGTCCTCGCTCAAAGCATTGTGTGTAAGATGGATCAACGCCGATTTCGAGCGCTATTGGTACCAAAACGTTGCAAAAACCTATGTGTATCGACAATCTGTTGACAGAAATTGAATGAAGCCACCTGGTGGACATAACCACGAGTTACCGAAATGAGACCACAACGTCTGATAACGTTTTAGATAAATGAATTTAGTAACCAATATAATTGCGATATTGTTCAGGCCGGTAATTCACTACTTATAAAATTAATATTGGTAAGCAGATCAGTTATTAGTGTTCTTAAATCTCACGATTGAGCAGCAGTCAAGCATCCCCCAAACAGCAACTACAGAAGCGACTTACTTTCAAGACACATGGAGCATACCAAACCATGTACACAAATGAATTAGAAGTCATGCTTTCTTACTTAACGAAGCCGATTGACGTAAGTATTCTGCTTGCAGGGCAGGACATTTTTGCAGTTTGGGCCATACTTGAGCATTCACATGACACTCTTGGCTGCTGTTATTGCTCACGTCACCCCAGAAATGATCACATACAATACTAAATGAGGAGGGTTGGTAGTTTTCCCTTGTTGGTATATCACACTCATCTGTTTTTACTAATTTGAGACAGATCTCATGCAAAATGGCACAAAATTGTGTGTGTGTGTGTGGGGGGGGGGGGGGTATGTTCACAGTGGACTGACAAAAGCCACATTGGACATTCTTCATTTTTCATTGATGCAATCTCTCATGACTCCATAATTGTTCTTGTGAACCGTGTGGATTTGACTCTTGGTGAACTTCCTAAAAGGTGAACAAATACAAGAAAATGGCAGCCCTCGTGAAATGTAGATACCTAAATTACAATTAGACTTTCTGTCCGTTCCTTGGAAGAATAAAGAATGAGAAAAAAATTCAGTGAGTCTGCACTAGTATTGCAGAATTTAACTATTCAGTAAATTTAAGGTATTGCATTGTATAAAGTCTGGTCTCTTACTTATGCCATAGCGGACTTTCAGGCAGTGCTTTCTGCCATGTGGTAACGGTTCCATGGCACATATTTGTTTCCACAAAATCTGTTTCATCCCCCCACTCCCTCCAAAATTGAAAAATAATTTTTTGGGATTATTCCTTTATGGCCTTTTCTGGACATTGGAGAAAATTACCTTAAATTTGACCAAAGTTGGGTTGGACGTCCCCTTAATCGGCTCATTGCTCCCTGATAAATAAACAAATAATGTACATATTTTCCTTTCATGCACAAATTATGTTGATGAATTGGGATGATTCTTAGCAAAGTATAAGTAGTATATGTGCCAACTGAATAAAGGGATCTGTCAATAACATTGTCTTCTCATCATTGAATGGAGGCTCTCTGGAAGAGAGTTTTCCAATAAATGAAAAGCCAAGAATTTGATTTTTCAAGCCTACTAAAATTGAACGTTCCTTTGAAGTTATAGACTGAAATTCAGTTCCAAGAAATTGCACAAGTCATCATGTCATACAATTGGAGGGGGATACCCAACCTCCCTCATTTTCGACCCTAACTCGTCGCTACGATCGTCAAGTGATGCTTCAGAACTGAAATGTGGCACCCATTCAATCCCAAAATCTTGGGTTCGCCACTGTAGAAGCGGGCATAAGATATCCCCCCCCCCCCCCCCCAATAGGTTCCATGAGATGGCAAGACAGAAAATTTTTAGTGCTGTAGCCAATGTAAAACATTGTAACCATTAATGCTGATCTTCACACAGAAACATGCGCATTGTGTCACTTGACCCTTTACCCAACGCAGACGATATCAAAATTTATTATTTTAAATATTGTATTTTCAAATTTTTCAAAAAAATTAACAGAACCATATAATATGACCCCTCAATGAAACGAGCTCAATGAACTCGATCCAATAAGAGGTTACATGATATGGTTTTGCTATTTTTTTGAAAATTAAATGGCTTCTAACGGCTCATTTTGTAAATTACGCGGGGCGGATGTGGCCAATTCCTTAGGTAAATGGTTATAGACAATACGTGGAATTAGAAGAAACCAGTACAATCGCCGCATTTCTTTAGCCAGAGACGTAGAGCTGGCGAACACGGAAGAAGTTGAATATTTAGCGGTGAGACTGATCGAATCAATCAAGCAGAGGCATTCGAATCCAATCTCGAATCGAATTTCACCGCTCCACAAGTTGTTGATGCTGTACCTTTTAACACAAGTAAATATCATCAGCGACCCTCATGTAAGTAGTTGTATAGCAAGAGTAGTATGTCATGTTTGTTGGGGCAATAGTTGCCGGATCTCATGCAGGGTCTCATGTGGCGTCATAGTCACGTGATCCAATGGCGTCATGTTGTGTCGTCATGGTAACCCGCGTGAGCGGCCATGTTTTGACGTCATCCCAATAGCGATACGTGCTGTTAGTGCGCATGAGCAGCACGTGTTGTTAGGGTGATACGTGTTTCCGTCGTCCATTGTGTATACTAGAAGCCGCCATCTTGGTTTCTATGGTACCACGTGGTTGCTATGTTACCCAAAGGCCTACAACAAGACAGGGGTATGTTCCGAGGGTGTGTTCGATTGAATCGGAGTAAATCTAAATACCACAAACAACCCGACCAGTATTACTATTTCGAATTCTTTCAGAATTCTCTGCTTCTATCTATATATGCAATATCTAATCGTCTAGCTGACCATGTTCCTTTGCCATGGAGTATACTCCAGTAGCGTAGAAGAGCCTATCAACTGGAACTGTTTTGCCTATTATTACTATATTTAGCGGCCTCCAGTATACAAAATGGACGACGGAAACACGTATCACCGTAACAACACGTGCTGCGCATGCGCACTAACATCACGTATCACTACGGGGATGAGGCAGCTCACGCGGGTTACCATGACACACAGCATGGCGCCACTGGATCACGTGACTATGATGTCACATGAGATCCGGCATGAGATCCGGCAACTATTGCCTCAAGCATACATGACATACTACTTGCAAGCG
This sequence comes from Pictodentalium vernedei, assembly GCA_031216915.1. Taxonomy (NCBI): domain Eukaryota; kingdom Metazoa; phylum Mollusca; class Scaphopoda; order Dentaliida; family Dentaliidae; genus Pictodentalium; species Pictodentalium vernedei. The sequence continues at coordinate 521,378,083 of CM062293.1, forward strand.
GTTTTCGTCTCTTATTACCCGGTAAAGCTAGCGTTAAATTCTCATACAAACCGGAGCTTTGCCGGTGCAACTTTTTCCGCTTTTGTCGTCCACTATACAGTCCCACATTACATTATTCGGGTCAGGATGTCTCGGGCTTCTCGTACTGGACTAACATGGTAGTATAGTATGAGCGTTATATACCACTGTATAATGTTTTATATTATCCTATGGCTGATATAGGAAGTACGTAATGCTATGCCATGCGGTATTGTGGGGGAGTGGGTGAGAATGGGGTGGGGTGGGGTTTTGGAGATGGTGGTGGTGGTGGTGGTAGTGTTTGTGTGTGTGTGTGGGGGGGGGGGTAGGGGGGGGGGTAATGCAAGGCTTTGTGGTGCTGTAGTATATGATGTGCGGCCTGTACCTCTGTAGGTCCCTTGTTAGCCCTTTGTACTACACTAATCAATCTAACGATTCATGCTATCCTATGGCTGATACAGATGGTACGGAATGCTAGGCCTTGCAGTGTTATACTTGGTTGCTTAGAACAGTAGTGCAGGATGCAGGGTCTACACTTCTGTTGGACTATTATCCTCTTATTTCTACTAATCCACCTAATGCTTTGTACTATACAAGTCTATTGTTAGCCCTTAATGCCACTATCCATCTAAGGCGTTATATGCTCCTATAGTTGGTATAGGTAGTGCTTGATGCTAGGTCATGCACTGTTGAGGGGATATGCATAATTATCAAACACGCTAATAGAGGGAATACTGTAGGAATCCTGTTGTTCTACTAGTCTTGCGGTGGAGCATTTTTTGGTGTCAAGTTTGATGGTAAAGTGTGTACTGTCGTTACCCTGGTGATCTACTGTTATTCCATAGGACTACAAAACCACCTAATGGGATGTACCACCCCACGGGTAGTTCGGAATACTTGGTCATGGGATTGTACACTTGGTTTCTATTGCGGTAGTAGAGTATGGGTGGTCTTATGGCCATTCTAAGACTGGGCCGATGGTAGAGATCGTGAATGGAGATAGGTAGCAAGCCTATAGTAATGCTGCAAATCGGTAGTAATGATACAAGGCTGCAAGACTAGTAGAACACCATAGTAATGGTTAATACAATATAGACGGGCCGTAGGACAGATAGTTGGAGACGTGGTGAAGACCGATGTTAAGATCACCAGGAGCTGTTTTCGAGCTTGGAATTTCACTTATGGAATCCCACTAGGAGAATCCATTTTTTAAAAACGTCGGCTGTTACAGATTCTCCCTTGTTCAGAGGTGAGTAGAAGAGTCATATGTGGAGTCACTGGGTCGAGCAATTGTTCGATAGGTTATTTGCTCGGTGAGATTCGAGCAATCTAAGATAGCAAGCCTGTAGTAATGCCACAGACCAATAAGTAAGAGTACAACGCTGTAACGGGCGTGGGGATGATGGGTGGCGGTGGTGGTTGGTGTTTTATAACTTATAACTTATAGTACCCGGTGACTACAGAAAGACTGAAATTGCTCGAACGAGTGACTCCACATTGGACTCCCATGTTTATCTGGGTACTGAAGAATACCTTTGGCATGATGATGTACTGGCAGGGGATATCTTTGGAGGATACTTCTCGGAGGATGCCTATCGGAGGATGCATTTTGGAAGATACTTATCGGGGTATATTTATCTGAAGTTAGTTATGGTCATCTCTTAGCCTATTCGGTTCCTGTCATCTAGACAACCCCATGGCCTTCAAACGTCAAAGACCATTACTATCGACCTACTCATTGTGACCGTTATCTATCGTGTGATTAACGTCCACCCTTTTCTCAAGTTTACTGCCACTACTACTCATCTCTACCACTATTATTGACTGCCAGGCTTACAGCTTTGCCCGATTTGCACTGACTTGTAGCACTACTTTTGTTAGCTATATTGGATTGCGCAAACGACTCGAATCTCGTCGAGCAAATAAGCTATCGAGCAATTACTCGAACGAGTCACTTCACATACGACTTGTATGGTTGATTGGGTATTGGAGAATACCCGTGGCATGGTGATGTATTATTGGGGGAGACCTTTTGGATACATATCGGTGGATATCTATCCGAAGATAACTATGGCCAACTAGCTCGTGTTTAGTCCCAGGCATCTAGACCACTTCCATGCCCGTCATATAGGCCTAAGATCATTATTGTTGACTTACCCATAGTCATCATCTGTACTATGAACAGTGTGGTCACCCAGTACTATAGTTCTCTATCCCGTCCCCCTTACAGCCCTGTACGATTGCTACTGTCGTGTAGGGATGAAACGGTTGGCTCATTTACACAACCGACTAACCGAGAGTTATAACCGGATAATATCCGGTTAACCGTAGCCATTATTTCATCGAAGCTGGGATCATAACTATAGGAATTGGAAAGCAGTATTCTCAGAAACTATTCCGAAGTGTGTATACAGACGAACGTTGTCGAGTACTCGACAACGTCCGTTTGTATGCATACTACGGAATAGTTTCTGCGGTTACTCAGTACTCACGGAAAATGCAGATCATTAACGAAGTCTTGAACGCCAAAGTCGATTATTTCTCAATATATACAGCGCTGCTTCGAGGTGTAATCTATCTCAAAGAAGAAGCGGCAGATATACAAAGTTTTAACCGTGGAATGACGATCACTATCGATATTTCGGATAACCGGTTGACGTTTTTTAATCGATTAGATAGGGAACCGGTTTCAAACCGGTTATCCGGTTAACCATTTCAGTACTACTGACGTGTAGAATTACTACATGATTACTATCACAGACTGCACGAGTCTCACCGAACAATTACGCTTTCGAGCAATTGCTCGAAGGAGTGATTCCACATACGACTCTTATGCTCATCTCGGAAAAAAGGGGGTTCTATAACCATAGATGTTTTTCAAAAAGGGATTCTCCATAAGTGGAATTCCAAGCTCCGATACAGCTCCTAGTGGTATTATCATCGGCTTCCATCACGTCTTCAGCTATCTGTCCTAAGATCAACCACTATTGTAGTCACCATTACTATAGTGCTCTTGTACCATTACTTCTGACTTGTAACGTTACTACAGGCTTGCTGACTGTCTCTGATCACGACCAATACCATCGGTCGAGTCTTAGAATGAGTCTATCCATACTATATCACCGCACTAGAAACCAAGCATAACACCACATGACCTAGTATTCTGAGCTATCGTGGGGTAGTACATCCCATTAGGTGGTTTTGTAGTACTACGGGATAACAGTAGACCAGCAAGGTACCTGCTGTACATTTTATACCACCGTACTGGACAACAAAGCATACCCCTCCACACCGGAAGACTAGTAGAACAACATGATACATAAAGTACGCACTATATTACCGTACTTGACAGCCATGCATAGCCCTCAACACTACATGACCTAGCATCATGCACTATCTATACCAGCTACGGGAGCATGTAACGCCCTAGATGGATAGTGGTATTCAGGGCTAAAAATATACCTATAGGGTACAGACCGCACATCCTATACATCTACACTAGACAATCATGCATTACCTCACTCCCACGTCACAATATCGTACTTGCATAACGTTCTGCCTATACCAGTCGTAGGATAATAAAATGCATTCGGTAGGTTAATAGTACCAGCGACAAACAGTAGACCAACAGGGACAACGACCCTATACTACCACACTAGGCAACCATGCATTATCCCCACCACAATCTCGCTTCACCGAGCATTATGTTCTACTATCCGAGCTGTAGGACAATATAACGATTTGGGTACTAAGCGCTACCACCAGGCCTACAGGTGTGCAGGATGTACGTACTATACTACCATTCTCAATTGTTTAAAACTATCTCGCAATACCGCACTAAACAACCCCTTATTACCCCTACCCACAACCACCTGGGATAGCATTCCATTCTACCTATATCAGTCACTAGGTATTACAAAGCATTAGATTGATTAGTAGAACTAAGGGGATTGTAGACCAACAGGGTTAAAGACCGAACATCATACATTACCGTTCGAAACAGCCATGCATAACACTATCTGACCTAGCATTACGCACTACCTATATTATATCAGTCATATGATAATATGAATCATTAGATCGATTAGTAGCGCCAAGGGCTAACATGTGATTTACAGGGGTAGAGACCCCACATCCTGTACTACCTCACTAGATTACCATTTATTAAACCCCACAATACCGCTTGGCCTATCATTACGTACTACCCACATCAGTCATAGGATAATATAAAGCACTAGGTCGATTAGTAGTACCAAGTGCTAATATGGGACTTACAGGGGAATATAACGCCCATACTATACTACCATGTCAGTTCAGTACGAGAAGCCCAACACATCCTGACCCGCATAAAGTAATGTCGGATTGTACAGTAGGCGACAACAGCGGTCAACGTTTCTATGACGTCGCGTGCGCATCATGTCGTCAGCCCGGCAATAGAGACGTCAACCGTTTCGCGGAAAAAAACTTTCAAGAAAGCCCATAGTCCAATCATCAACAACAAAGAAATTACTATACAAATGTTTGTATTGGTTTTGGGCAGGAATTAGTTAGAGCTGAAACGGTTAACGGATTAATCGATTAACCAATGATCGACGTCTTGATCGATCAAAAAAAGTAATTGATCGATTGAACGTTGCCTGAAACTACTAAACGATATGGGTTAACAAAGGAACAAACTTGCTATACAACAGGCAGACATTGTCACACTGACTTGCTTCAATTTTTATGAGACAGATTAAAGTATGCAAATTATGTGCAGACATACTTGTTTAATTGCATGATCGTTATACTGTATCAGTAGCTGGAAATGGTCATTCTTAACTCTTTGCCAGAAGAGGATAGCAGACGATGCTTGCAAAATTCTTGAATTACTGAAAATTTTCAATTTTTGTCTCAAAAACATAGCGTATGACCCCTCATTGGAAGGAGCGTTTCGATGAGGTATCATAAGCTATGCTTTTTAGACAAAAATTGAAAACATAATAAAATATGAAGGAAATTTTTATATATAGCGCTTGCCGGTTTTGTCCGTTACTTTGGGCGAAGGGTAAATGCTATAAATCATCAACGGTACGGCAATAAATCAGCTACCTACTAAAACAAGTGATTAATCGGTTAACCAAGGTTACTCCATATGATTAATCGATCAAGAAAACCCTTTAACCGTTTCAACTCTAGAATTGGTATGAAAAATGACATGAAAAATCCCCTGTTAATCCCAACTCGGGAAAAGTGAAGGGGCACAAATTTCCAAGCCTGCCATGGTTCGGCTCAGTGAGAGAAAAGTTACATTCGTATATCGGTAAATGTACCATGGTACACTATAGTGTCATGTTTAAATGAGCATGACTCAGTGTGGTCTCTGCCATGCCCATATCTTCTACTTCAGTTATCTTCCAACCCGATGGCTAGCCTTGGAAGACGGTCGAAGTAGTAGAAACGGATCGAAGCGACCGAATATAGGATACCTTGGCCAAATGTTGTTTGGATTTGCAAATAAGATATTACAGGAATGCCTGTATGTTAGCACGTTTGCGCGCGCCCATTCCAACTCATTGTGAAACTACGCAACATGTCTGCTGTGGAAAATAAAGTGGAGGGCACGTGTCCCCTGTGCCCCCCTCCCCCGCCCCCAGTTCGAACGCCTCTATAGACAGAGCTCTGTGAGCTCTGTCAAACAATATATAATTTGTTAAATTCATAGTTTAACAAGAGAAAATACGAAGCGACTGCACTTCCAGTGTGCTAGGGGTAAAGCACACATCTAGTTGAAATAAAAACAGTTAACAATAATATACAAAAATAATATTCAAGGTCTCCACTGGGAGACGAAAAAGCTGAATATTTTTATGAAACGACTGACTTCCGATCTGACGTAAATAAAATAAGTAGTGTTGTGTTGCACTTTGGAAGAATTTGTGTCACATGATTACTTTTTTATCATAACTTCTTTGCGTGAGTCAACATCGAGTCCGTGTGTTTGAATAGTTAACATATGGGTCACAACGAAAATCAAGTAATGTGCACACAACATGCACGTAGATCAAATTCACGTCAGCTGATAACTAGATTTCTCAACAAGTTTTTTATTGATTCATACATGTGTAAAATTAATTCACTTCGCAAACACAAACTCTTTCTGTTGTTAGTGGAGTGAAAAACGAAATGTTTGGTGTTCAAGAAAACAACATTTCCACTTACATTATCTTTTTTGTGGTGTTAATTTTGACATATTATTTTATTGGACGCAGAAGACGGTGCAGCAATCTTCCACCAGGACCAGCTCCTTACCCCTTTGTGGGGAACTATTTACACTTTGTTGGAAGAAATTTCTGGGAAGTGCTTAGAGATTATCGAAAGGAATATGGAAATATTTACACAGTGCATATCTTTGATAAAATAATAATCGTCATCAGTGGTCATGAGAATATAAAAGATGCCTTTGTTAAGCAAGCCAGTGATTTTTCTGAAAGGCCTTTTATGAAAAGGGAACTGCTGAAAGGGAGCGGTAAGTTGAAGACAACAAACATGGCAGTAGGGGCAGACAATTTCGATTTTTCGCTGGCATCGAATTTCAAATCGAATCAGGCAAAATGTTCAAAACTAAAATCGAATTCCGAATCAAATGCATTTCCCAATTGTTACGATACTACGCCTCTCTTACTATTTTGTACAATAGAACCGCGAGTATACAAGTAGGTGTACTAATCACTTGATTCTGAAAGGAAGAGCAGTTGATTGATATAACGACCGAAGATATTCCACGTAGACGAATCGGCATGTTTCAGTACATGGATCCGATTTTTAACGTACTTTCATTAATATTAGAACGCAACGACATTCAAGGGTGGCGTCTAGTGTCGACTACAGTGCAATTTCGCCTACAAAATAGTTTTTGTAAAAGTGTAGGCGAATTTGAACTAAACTGGCTTGGGAGATTAGCAGTAATTACCTGTTGTACCTACAGAAAATGGAGTTACCCACTAATATGTTTTGTTCAACACTTCTTGGGCTGGAGGAAATCGTGCACCATCATCAACCCAGGTCTGCACAATATAGTCATTAAATGCAGTTACTTGTAGAATGTCTGGTGTTTCGTTCATTACTTCTAACCATACATCCTGCACTTGTTCAATTGGTAACAATGGAAGTGCAGCAGCATGACACACCCACTGGTGGACTTCTTCCTTGTCTTTGAATTGATTCACTATTTCAGGTGTTTGCACTTTCTTCCATATAGATCGAGTGTAATGGAAAAAAACACCCACGAGTGTCACAATTAGGAAAGATTTCTTCAATTGCCCTGATTGTTCAAAGTCAGTTTGGGTAACCTCAGGCTGCAATCCACGGTCAGTCATTTGTAACACCACACCCTTAAGTTTTGTAAATAAACGTGCATACGTCTCACGTTGCCTGTTAGGGAGCACACAAAATGCTAACTGAAACATTTTAGTTCCGACGAGTCCATGAATAACGTACACCCTATCCCATAAAGGGGGGCAAGAATAGAAAGTTCCCCCCATGTACAATTCAGATAATTGTTGCATAATTTCAAGACAGTAATTCGTCGCAAAGCACACAATTTTGTCATCACCACCGTCGTTTCTACACAAAAATTGTTCTCCATCCAGTGTTGTTGACCATCTATGTTTCAGGTCACCTTCTGACAGTCTACTTGGTAGTGTTGGCGTAGTTCTCCTTCGTTGATAATATAGGCCACTCTTTAACCCTTTACCCAACGCAGACAATATCAAAATTTATTATTTTAAATATCATTTTGTTAACTTTTTCAAAAAATTTCAACAAAACCATATCATGTGACCCCTCGTTGGAACGAGCTCGACGAACTCGTTCCAACGAGGGGTCACATGATATGGTTTTGTTGAATTTTTTTGAAAAATACTATTTTTTCAACTGCTGAATTTGCATATTATGCGGGCGGATGCGGGCGATTCGCTAGATAAAGGGTTAAACTATGAAATGACTGAATGTCAATAGCCAATTCTCTTCGAACACTAGAAATTCCCTCATCAAAAATTGTTTGAAATGGGGCCGTCTCAGACTCCACACATTGCCGTAAGTTTAACAGGAACTTATTGCCATCCTCATTTTCTCTTGGGTGGTTATGTGCAGATGTTACATTTTTGACATAATCTTCTACAGTTGTGCATTTAGCATTGCACCGCGGGTCAACACCACTGTACATATGTTTTTCTACGTACATTTAGTCTGTATCTATAATCGTCAAGTAACACTAACCTTCCACCTCTATGGGACGTTACATACTCAACATGTTGCACAGTAGCCATTTCTAAAAATAATGATTTTGATGATAATGCAACGTTTCTGCGCGCGGAAGGCGCATAGGGACGATGTGGGTTTGAAATCCCTTGCAACTCTAATAACTTTATTTTCTTTATAGCTTTATTTGCTTATAAATCCACGATAGTCGGGAGCAAGAGCCAATAATCTTATTAAGTTTTGCATAACTACAAGAGTTCTGCTCCGTGTTTGCTTAGAGAAGTCGGCATATTTATGGTAATACTGAAACCGCAGTTTGGTGGTTATTTTAGGAAAATGACAAAGAAACCCAAACAGTCGCTGGTTTGGGAGCAGCCCCAGCATATTACCCTTAACGGTTACAAAAAGGAAAAAAATCCACCAATATCTGTTTTTGAAATCTGGGAGTCACCCATCAGTCTATAAGGGAGAGTGGATACTGAGCAATGGCCATCTTGTCTGCCTCCATGAGGAAAAGATGACGGGATGATTGGAGGGACCCCCCAATCCCCCCCCCCCTTCAAAAAAAACGTGTTCCAATCCTTGCCTGGTGTTTTGGTAGTTTCCTGTGTTTGTTAACAGAAAGGTACGTTGCACCAATTCCTTCTACACTTCGTCTACCATTTCCATGCGTCTTTCTTGATAAGGGTGTTGCAAGGAAATTTCAGAATGCTTAATTAGAAAAGTTATAGGAAGATAAAAAAATAGGTATCAACTATTGTATATTGTGACTGTTGTGTGATAGTTGCTATGGATGGGGTGAGGGGTGGGTTTCTTCGGAGTCCACTCCCCACACACAGAACTGCGAGGCAATCCTAACAGACCCACTCCTGACGTTCTCAACTAGTAGCGATCCTCACTGACTCCTCGCTGTTTAATTCTATTGAGTAATTTTAATTTACTGTGGTTTATTTTGTTTTTCTGTTAAGGGTTCGGTGTTCGTTCAGCTCTGCCATTGATTCACTATCCTGGAGTTTGTGGAGGGGTTTGTTATATAGGTCTTATTAAACGCTTTTCAATCGCGTTTCAGTAGAGTTGCGAGGCAGTCCTCACAGACTCTATCCTAAAGTTCTCAATGAACAGCGAGGCAATCCTCACTGACACCACGCAATTTAATTATATTGTATATTTTTTTTACTTTCTGAAAACTTATTTTGTTTTTCTCTGTTAAGGAATCGGTGTTCGTTCAGCTCAACCATTAATTCACTATCTCGGAGTCTGTTGATGGTTTTATTTTGTAGGTCCTTTAATCGCGTATCAATAGTTTCTATTTTTGCTAGCTCGTGAAGTTCCCTAAAACGTGTCCATTTGGGTTTGCATAGTGCCACGCGTAGAGCATAGTTTTTTTAACCCTCTGTAGCATCTGAATGTTGGTTTTGCTCAGGTCACTTGTTATTATGGCACCGTATTCTAGTACCGGACGTATAAATGTTTTGTAGAGCTCGAGAAGCACATCTTTGTTTACTCCTCAATTTCTATCTCTGATCATCTTCAGAAACTTGATACGTTTAGTAAATCTAACCGTAATGGAGTTTACGTGACTGTTTAGACTGAGGTTGCTATCTAGTGTAAATACCAAAAAATTGCTCCCTTTGCTTGCTTCTAACTTGTGATCGTATAACTGAAGATCGTTCCTGGGTACTGGCTTTTCCTTTGCTTCTTGAAGAACGTAACTGTTCTTAGTTTGGGCGGCATTGAATTTGATGCGCCATAGGTCGCACCAGCTCTCAAGATCGCGAATGATATCCTGTAGACGAGTTTGAATTATGTTTCGGGACTTGCTGGTCGTCCACATGCTTTTGTCGACTGAGAACTGCGATAGTTCAAGACAGGTTTTCCCTGCTTTTTCTGTGTCATTCATATATATTATGAAAAGAAGCGGGCTTAGAACCGACCCTTGTGGTGTTGCCGTTTCGAGTATTACTTCATCTGACACCTCGCGGTTAACCATCACCTTGATTTTTCGATCAGTTAGAAACGATGATATGCTCCTCGGAATTTTAGTGGGTAATCCCATTCTCGCTAGCTTATATCTCACGCTATTGTGCCATACCGAGTCGAACGCTTTTTCTACATCCAAGAAGAGCGCTGTTCCGATTTCGTTTTGACTAAATGCTGTTTTCATATAATCGATCAGTCTCGATTACCTCTTTCTGACTCCTATATACTCTTTGCCATTTGTTGAAAAAGATTCTTGATTCGAGATAGCTTCGAAGTCTCGTAGTGAGAATCCGCTGAAATATTTTTCCAACACAGCTAAGCAAGCTAATCGGGCGGTAGTTAGATGGATTGGTAAGGTCTTTGTCGGGTTTAGGTATCATTCCTCCTGTGGCCACTTTCCAGCATTTTGGGAAGTACCCATAGGAGAGACAGCAGTTTAGAGGTTGTATATGTCTACAGTAGAAGATGCTGGTGCACTGTTTCATTATTTTGTAAGAGACTTCGTCTTCTCTTGGGTACGAAGATGACTTGCATTTTCCAATTATATCCATGACCTCTTCTACGCTTATTGGTTCGGTTAATTCATTGTCGTCCCCGTCTTGATGTTCGGTTCATTGAGTTGTTATCTTAGACAAATTTATTTACTTTTACCTTAAAATCGTGGTCATATCTGTTCCCTTCCAGTGGACCATGCGCTTTCTTTAGCGATCCCCACTGACTCCTCGCCTTTGATTGTCGTCCATGTCGATAGTTCCGTCGCTAGTCTTTAGCGCATTATTATTGGCACCTTTGCTCTTTTGGCCAGTAAGAGTTTTAAATGTATCCCAGAACCTCTTAGGTTCTCTCAGCCCATTTAGATTTTCTGTTGCTTTTTCCCATCTCACGCGATTGTCGTTAGCTATGGCATTTTTTACTTCTCCGTGTAGGCGATTATACACGGTTTTAAGTTCTGCTCCTTTCATTTGATCATCCTCTGATTGGTAAACCCGGAAAGCTTTTCTTTTTTGTGTGCTTATTTGAAGAGCTGTTTGGATTATTCTGTTCATCCGCGTCTCTTTACTGTTTGATTGGGACAAATTTCATCTAGTGTACTGTTGATAACCTCGATAAGATGGGTGCAGGCTTTTTCTAGTTTATGAGCATTTAAGGGGTCATTTGCCTTTATTTTTACTTCGAAAATGTTTCTGAAGAGGTCCCAGTCAATTTTTTATAGGTTTCAACGCCAAATATATCGAATCAACACACTTCCAGTGTACCTATGCTTTTCTATGTACATTTAGTCTGTATCTATAACCGTCAAGTAACACTAACCTTCCACCTCTCTGGGACGTTACATACTCAACATGTTGCACAGTAGCCATTTCTAAAAATAACGATTTTGATGATAATGAAACGTTTCTGCGCGCGGAAGGCGCATAGGGACGATGTGGGTTTGAAATTCCTTGCAACTCTAATAACTTTATTTGCTTTATAGCTTTATTTGCTTATAAATCCACGATAGTCGGGAGCAAGAGCCAATAATCATATTAAGTTTGAGTGTGCGACTGGCAGTAGGATAGTGGGTTGAGATCCCCGAGAACCTCGAACGGGAAGATGGCTAGGAATTTTGCATAACTACAAGAGTTCTGCTCCGTGTTTGCTTAGAGAAGTCGGCATATTTATGGTAATACTCAAACCGCAGTTTGGTGGTTATTTTAGAAAAATGACAAAGAAACCCAAACAGTCGCTGGTTTGGGAGCAGCCCCAGCATATTATCCTTAACGGTTACAAAAAGGAAAAAATGCACCAATATCTGTTTTTGAAATCTGGGAGTCACCCATCAGCCTATAAGGGAGAGTGGATACTGAGCAATGGCCATCCTGTCTGCCTCCATGAGGAACAGATGACGGGATGATTGGAGGGATCCCACCACCCCCCCCCCCCCAAAAAAAAAAAAAACGTGTTTCAGTCCTTGCCTGGTGTTTTGGTAGTTTCCTGTGTTTGTTAACAGAAAGGTACGTTGCACCAATTCCTCCTACACTTCGTCGACCATTTCCATGCGTCTTTCTTGATAAGGGTGTTGCCAAAAAATTTGAGAATGCTCAATTAGAAAAGTTATAGGAAGATAAAAAGATAGGTATCCGCTATTGTATATTGTGACTGCTGTGTGATAGTTGCTATGGATGGGGTGAGGGGTGGGTTTCTTCGGAGTCCACTCCCCACACACAGAACTGCGAGGCAATCCTAACAGACCCACTCCTAAGGTTCTCAACTAGTAGCGATCCTCACTGACTCCTCACAGTTTAATTCTATTGAGTAATTTTAATTTACTGTGGTTTATTTTGTTTTTCTGTTAAGGGTTCGGTGTTCGTTCAGCTCTGCCATTGATTCACTATCCTGGAGATTGTGGAGGGGTTTGTTATATAGGTCGTATTAAACGCTTTTCAATCGCGTTTCAGTAGAGCTGCGAGGCAGTCCTCACAGACTCTATCCTAAAGTTCTCAATGAGTAGCGAGGCAATCCTCACTGACACCACGCAATTTAATTATATTGTATATTTTTTTTACTTTCTGAAAACTTATTTTGTTTTTCCCTGTTAAGGAATCGGTGTTCGTTCAGCTCAACCATTAATTCACTATCTCGGAGTCTGTTGATGGTTTTATTTTGTAGGTCCTTTAATCGCGTATCAATAGTTTCTATTTTTGCTAGCTCGTGAAGTTCCCTTATAGGTGTCCATTTGGGTTTGCATAGTGCCACGCGTAGAGCATAGTTTTTTGAACCCTCTGTAGCATCTGAATGTTGGTTTTGCTCAGGTCACTTGTTATTATGGCACCGTATTCTAGTACCGGACGTATACATGTTTTGTAGAGCTCGAGAAGCACATCTTTGTTTACTCCTCAATTTCTATCTCTGATCATCTTCAGAAACTTGATACGTTTAGTAAATCTAACCGTAATGGAGTTTACGTGACTGTTTAGACTGAGGTTGCTATCTAGTGTAAATACCAAATAATTGCTCCCTTTGCTTGCTTCTAACTTGTGATCGTATAACTGAAGATCGTTCCTGGGGACTGGCTTTTCCTTTGCTTCTTGAAGAACGTAACTGTTCTTAGTTTGGGCGGCATTGAATTTGATGCGGCATAGGTCGCACAAGCTCTCAAGATCGCGAATGATATCCTGTAGACGATTTTGAATTATGTTTCGGGACTTGCTGGTCGTCCGCATGCTTTTGTCGACTGAGAACTGCGATAGTTCAACACAGGTTTTCCCTGCTTTTTCTGTGTCATTCACATATATTATGAAAAGAAGCTGGCTTAGAACCGACCCTTGTGGTGTTGCCGTTTCGAGTATTACTTCATCTGACACCTCGCGGTTAACCATCACCTTGATTTTTCGATCAGTTAGAAATGATGATATGCTCCTCAGAATTTTAGTGGGTAATCCCATTCTCGCTAGCTTATATCTCACGCTATTGTGCCATACCGAGTCGAAGGCTTTTTCTACATCCAAGAAGAGCGCTGTTCCGATTTCGTTTTGACTAAATGCTGTTTTCATATAATCGACCAGTCTCGATTCCCTCTTTCTGACTCCTATATACTCTTTGCTATTTGTTGAAAAAGATTCTTGATTCGAGATAGCTTCGAAGTCTCGTAGTGAGAATCCGCAGAAATATTTTTCCAACACAGCTAAGCAAGCTAATTGGGCGGTAGTTAGATGGATTGGTAAGGTCTTTGTCGGGTTTAGGTATCATTCCTCCTGTGGCCACTTTCCAGCATTTTGGGAAGTACCCACAGGAGAGACAGCAGTTTAGAGGTTGTGTATGTCTACAGTAGAAGATGCTGGGGCACTGTTTCATTATTTTGTAAGAGACTTCGTCTTCTCTTGGGTACGAAGATGACTTGCATTTTCTAATTATATCCATGACCTCTTCTACGCTTATTGGTTCGGTTAATTCATTGTCGTCCCCGTCTTGATGTTCGGTTCATTGAGTTGTTATCTTAGACAAATTTATTTACTTTTACCTTAAAATCGTGGTCATATCTGTTCCCTTCCAGTGGAAGATGCGCTTTCTTTAGCGATCCTCACTGACTCCTCGCCTTTGATTGTCGTCCATGTCGATAGTTCCGTCGCTAGTCTTTAGCGCATTATTATTGGCACCTTTGCTCTTTTGGCCAGTAAGAGTTTTAAATGTATCCCAGAACCTCTTAGGTTCTCTCAGCCCATTTAGATTTTCTGTTGCTTTTTCCCATCTCACGCGATTGTCGTTAGCTATGGCATTTTTTACTTCTCCGTGTAGACGAGTATACACGGTTTTAAGTTCTGCTCCTTTCATTTGATCATCCTCTGATTGGTAAACCCGGAAAGCTTTTCTTTTTTGTGTGCTTATTTGAAGAGCTGTTTGGATTATTCTGTTCATCCGCGTCTCTTTACTGTTTGATTGGGACAAATTTCATCTAGTGTACTGCTGATAACCTCGATAAGATGGGTGCAGGCTTTTTCTAGTTCATGAGCATTTAAGGGGTCATTTGCCTTTATTTTTACTTCGAAAATGTTTCTGAAGAGGTCCCAGTCAATTTTTGATAGGTTTCAACGCCAAAATATATTGAATCAACACACTTCCAGCGTACCTATGATTTTCTATGTACATTTAGTCTGTATCTATAATCGTCAAGTAACACTAACCTTCCACCTCTCTGGGACGTTACATATTCAACACGTTACACAGTAGCCATTTCTAAAAATAATGATTTTGATGATAATGAAACGTTTCTGCGCGCAGAAGGCGCATAGGGACGATGTGGGTTTGAAATCCCTTGCAACTCTAATAACTTTATAGCTTTATTTGCTTATAAATCCACGATAGTCGGGAGCAAGAGCCAATAACCTTATTAAGTTTGAGTGTGCGACTGGCAGTAGGATAGTGGGTTGAGATCCCCGAGAACCTCGAACGGGAAGATGGCTAGGAATTTTGCATAACTACAAGAGTTCTGCTCCGTGTTTGCTTAGAGAAGTCGGCATATTTATGGTAATACTGAAACCGCAGTTTGGTGGTTATTATAGAAAAATGAAAAAGAAACCCAAACAGTCGCTGGTTTGGGAGCAGCCCCAGCATATTATCCTTAACGGTTACAAAGAGGAAAAAATCCACCAATATCTGTTTTTTAAATCTTGGAGTCACCCATCAGCCTATAACGGAGATTGGATACTGAGCAATGGCCATCTTGTCTGCCTCCATGAGGAACAGATGACGGGATGATTGGAGGGACCCCCAATCCCCCACCCCCCCCCCAAAAAAAAACGTGTTTCAATCCTTGCCTGGTGTTTTGGTAGTGTCCTGTGTTTGTTAACAAAAAGGTACGTTGCACCAATTCCTCCTACACTTTGTCTACCATTTCCATGCGTCTCTCTTGATAAGAGTGTTGCAAGAAAATTTGAGAATGCTCAATTAGAAAAGTTATAGGAAGATAAAAAGATAGGTATCCGCTATTGTATATTGTGACTGTTGTGTGACAGTTGCTATGGATGGGGTGAGGGGTGGGTTTCTTCGGAGCCCACTACCCACACACAGAACTGTGAGGCAGTCCTAACAGACCCACTCCTAAGGTTCTCAACTAGTAGCGATCCTCACTGACTCCTCGCAGTTTAATTCTATTGAGTAATTTTAATTCACTGTGGTTTATTTTGTTTTTCTGTTAAGGGTACGGTGTTCGTTCAGCTCTGCCATTGACTCACTATCCTGGAGTTTGTGGAGGGGTTTGTTATACAGGTCTTATTAAACGTTTTTTAATCGCGCTTCGGTAGAGTTGCGAGGCAGTCCTCACAGACTCTATCCTAAACTTCTCAATGAGCAGCGAGGCAATCCTCACTGACACCACGCAATTTAATTATATTATATATTGTTTTTTACTTTCTGAAAACTTATTTTGTTTTTCTCTGTTAAGGAATCGGTGTTCGTTCAGCTCAATCATTAATTCACTATCTCGGAGTCTGTTGATGGTTTTATTTTGTAGGTCCTTGAATCGCGTATCAATAGTTTCTTATTTTTGCTAGCTCGTGAAGTTCCTTTATAGGTGTCCATGTGGGTTTGCATAGTGCCACGCGTAGAGCATAGGTTTTTTTTAACCCTCTGTAGCATCTGAATGTTGGTTTTGCTCAGGTCACTTGTTATTATGGCACCGTATTCTAGTACCGGACGTATAAATGTTTTGTAGAGCTCGAGAAGCACATCTTTGTTTGCTCCCCAATTTCTATCTCTGATCATCTTCAGAAAATTGATACGTTTAGTAAATCTAACCGTAATGGAGTTTACGTGACTGTTTAGACTGAGGTTGCTATCTAGTATAAATACCAAAAAAATGCTCTCTTTGCTTGCTTCTAACTTGTGATCGTATAACTGAAGATCGATCCTGGGGACTGGCTTTTCCTTTGCTTCTTGAAGAACGTAACTTTTCTTAGTTTGGGCGGCATTGAGTTTGATGCGCCATAGGTCGCACCAGCTCTCAAGATCGCGAATGATATCCTGTAGACGATTTTGAATTATGTTTCGAGACTTGCTGGTCGTCCACATGCTTTTGTCGACTGAGAACTGCGATAGTTCAACACAGGTTTTCCCTGCTTTTTCTGTGTCATTCACATATATTATGAAAAGAAGCGGGCTTAGAACCGACCCTTGTGGTGTTGCCGTTTCGAGTATTACTTCATCTGACACCTGCGGTTAACCATCACCTTGATTTTTCGGTCAGTTAGAAATGATGACATGCTCCTTAGAATTTTGGTGGGTAATCCCATTCTCGCTAGTTTATATCTCACGCTATTGTGCCATACCGAGTCGAACGCTTTTTCTACATCCAAGAAGAGCGCTGTTCCGATTTCGTTTTGACTAAATGTTGTTTTCATATAATCGACCAGTCTCGATTCCCTCTTTCTGACTCCTATATACTCTTTGCCATTTGTGAAAAAGTTGCTTGATTCGAGATAGCTGCGAAGTCTCGTAGTGAGAATCCGCTCAAATATTTTCCAACACAGCTAAGCAAGCTAATTGGGCGGTAGTTAGAAGGATTGGTAAGGTCTTTGTCGGGTTTAGGTGTCATTCCTCCTGTGGCCACTTTCCAGCATTTTGGGAAGTACCCACAGGGGAGACAGCAGTTTAGAGGTTGTGTATGTCTACAGTAGAAGATGCTGGGGCACTGTTTCATTATTTTGTAAGAGACTTCGTCTTCTCTTGGGTACGAAGATGACTTGCATTTTCTAATTATACCCATGACCTCTTCTACGCTTATTGGTTCCGTTAATTTATGGTCGTCCCCGTCTTCATGTTCGGTTCATTGAAAATTGAGTTGCTATCTTGGACAAATTTATTTACTTTTACCTTAAAATCGTGGTCATATCTATTCCCTTCCTGTGGACGATGCCCTTTCGTTAGCGATCCTCACTGACTCCTCGCCTTTGCCTTGTCGTCCATGTCCATAGTTCCGTCGCTAGTCTTTAGCGCATTATTATTGGCACCTTTGCTCTTTTGGCCAGTAAGAGTTTTAAATGTATCCCAGAACCTCTTAGGTTCTCTCAGCCCATTTTGGTTTTCTGTTGCTTTTTCCCATCTCACGCGATTGTCGTTAGCTATGGCATTTTTTACTTCTCCATGTAGGCGATTATACACGGTTTTAAGTTCTGCTCCTTTCATTTGATCA